>SNQJ01S0010762.1:117321-137831 GCA_010110895.2 Picea sitchensis | reverse complement strand
TGTAGACTTCATTGTGTGCACAAATGCATGCAAGGAAGGACTCGATGGAGTCCCGAGTCAGAATTGAAACGTGGTGTGCTACGAGTCAAGGAAGTGAAATAAGCATGAAAGGATCTATGCTACACATGACTTGGAATTGACAACTATAATGCATGCCTTGAAGGTGTGGTGATATTATCTCATGTGTCAGAAATTTAATCTGAGAACATACCATTGTGGTATAAAGTATTTGTTTGGACAACCAAGTTTAAACGCCAGACAAAGTAGGTGGTTAGTGTTCCTCAGTGAGTATGGATTTGACATTAAGCATATTAGAGGAAAATAAAACAAAGTGGTCTATGCACTCAGTAGGAGGATGCATGAAATATATGCTACAACCATTAGCATGTACCGGACAAGTTTGTGCTACAAAATTTTGGAAGTTGCCAAATCATATCTGCACTATATAGATATAAGTGCGACTTTATAGCGAGGTATGTCACAACCAAAGTTTGAAGGTTATAAGTTGAGAGAGGATGGGATCCTCATGTATAGATGGAGAGTCTATGTTTCGAATGATCAAGAATTGAAAAGCCTGATATTGTCATAGATGCACAAGGTTCCTTATGTTGGACATCCATGTTACCAGAAGACAATTGTTGCAGTCAAGAAGCAATACTTTTGGCCAGTTATGAAAAATGAAGTTGCATATTTTATTGCAAGATGTCTCAAATGTCAGAAGGTCAAGGCTGAGCATGAACATCCAGCTGGTTTGCTGCAACCTTTGCCCATTCTTGAGTGGAAGTGGGAAGTTGTGACCATGGACTTCATAACTAAGTTGCTTAAGACTGCTAAGCAACATGATTCTATTATGGTAATAGTGGACAAAATTACTAAAGCTTCCCATTTTATTCTAGTGAAGTCAACGTACAAGGTATTCGACATTGATAAGATATAAATGCGTGAAGTTGCTAAGTTTCATGGTGTTCCTAAGACAATTGTGTCTGACAGAGATTCCAAGTTCACCTCAAACTTTTGGAAAGGGTTATTCAAACGATTTCAAACAAGTTTAAATTTCATCACAGAGTATCATCCTGAGTCAGATGGTCAAACCGAGAGGGTAAATTGAGTGATTAAAGACATGTTGAGGATGTATGTGATGGATAAGCCACCAAAATGGAAAGGCTACCTTAATTTGGTAGAGTTTGCGTACAACAATGGGTATCAAGTATCTTTAAAGAGGAGACCATTTGAGGCACTTTATGGTAGAAAATGTAACATGCCTGTAAGTTGGGATAACCCAAGAGACCGCGCAGTAGTTGGTCCAGATTTACTCCGGAAAATGGAGGAGCAGATGGTAATGATCAAGAAGAATTTAAAATCTGCCCAAGACAGACAAAAAAGCTGCGCAGATAAAGGTAGAACCCACAAGGAATTTGAAGTGGGTGATCACGTGTTTATGAAAGTGAAGGCCAAACGCAGTTCCTTGAAGTTGGGAAAGTGTTATAAGTTAGCAACACATTATTGTGGGCCATTTGAAATCCTTTAAAGGATTGGTCCTGTCACTTATATTCTTGCATTGCATGCATCCTTATGCATTCATAATATTTTCCATGTGTCATTGCTTAAGAAATATCTACTTGATGCTAATCATGTAATTGATTGGAATGTGATTCAGGTGGAGCCAGAAGGAGGATTTCAAGTGCAACCGATTTGCATATTGGATTAGAAAACCAAGCAACTCCGGAATCGAGTCATGGAGTTAGTAAAGGTCTAATGGACTTGGTACGGTCCTGAGGATGCAACCTGGGAGCGTGAGGATGCTATGCGAGAAGAGTATCCTCATCTTTTTGAAGAGTTTTAAAATTTTGTATGTACATTTGTTTATGATGCACTGAGGACAATGCATAAATAAGGGGGAGGGGATTGTAATGTCCCTGATGCGAAACCCTTTTTAATTACACATATAGGTTGGTGAGCTGTTGGAACCATGTATAAATGTAATGTATATATAGGCTAGTGATCCATTGACACTTGGGTTTTGGTGTTGCACACATCTGGGTAGTTCGCGAAGAAGTATTATCAAGACATGGTGTACACATTTTTATGTGTCGTGCACACCTGGGTAAGTGTGCACATTGCACTATGTTTCACACACTTGGATTAGTGCACGGGAATGAATGGATATGTATGGAGTCCGGAGAGCCTATGTGATTATGAGGCTGGTGAGCCTAGATGCAGATAGGCTAGTACTCCTATCCATGTAAATATAATCATGAATATCAATATATATTGCATCGCTGCACACTGTTTGACTCATACAAAAAGAGATGGGGTGCCTACTCCACTGAAGAAAGGGAAAAAGGAGGGGTGAGTCGTATGTCTTAGGAAATATTTTATTTCAAGAAAAAGTGTAATGTCAGATATATTATTATTTTATCCTAAGTTTCCAAGGATAGGGAACGAGTCACCAAGTGGCTTAAAGTTACTTTTGAAGGTGACAAGTGTCAGGTGGAAGGAATGCAATATATATTGTTGGCCTTAGTGTATTGTGGGTATTATTATTATTACAATTATTATGGATGTTGCAAAACCTCGTGAGAAGAGGGGGTTAGACTATATGGAAAATTTGATTATTACCGTATCTACTCAGAGAAGCTTGTAGGGAGTTGTAGGGCGGTAACCAAAATTCTACTGTCAAAGAGTTGGGCTAGAAGACAGTGAGTAGGTTCTTTGGGTGAGAGAATGGATGTTATGGAGTGGTTTCTAGACCCATGAGCATATTCCCCATGTGATAGTATTGCTGAGAATTGTTCCCTGGTGTGTTGGGCATTAATCATAGAGATAAGAGACTTCCTGTTCGGCCTGTTGCTGGTAACCCTGGGAAGGGAAGTGGGGCAGTCAAGGGACTGGTGAGAAAAGAAGGGGCACATTTACTTCGGTGTGATATGTGAATGGGGAATGAGGGATTGTGGGCTATATGCAACAATGGGCACTTAGGACTCGGAAATTCTGTTGAGTTTAGACCATAGCTTGTCACTAGGACCCTTTTTCCTGGTAGAGTTGAGCCCTAGCTCGGGGGTGACCTGTTGCTGAAAGTTTATGAGCAACAATGTCTATGGCTGGGAGGAACATCAAAGTCAAGGCTATGGTTGGTGATTTTCATTAAGATAACTATTATTTATGTGCTTGTCTTGTTTACTGCGTGCTTGTTTATTTATGTTTGACATGGGTTAGTTCTTGTATGTCGTTGCATATAAGTGTTTGTTGTTATTCTGTTTAATGATGCATGCCATGTAAGTATAATGCATATAGCCTGTATTTGTAGTTATGCTTGGATATAACCAATATGGTTAGTTTTTCGTGCTATGTTAACCTGGTGATTTTGGTTATGAGCCGACAAGAAGAGGATTGAGTGGCCGAGTGTGCAAGGTTGTATCCTGTGTACACCAAGAGGCTGAAATTTGTGTGTGTGAAGACAAAGAATTAGATTCCACGCACAATGAAATCTGAGTTGTGCCAGGACACTCAGATGGTTGTGCTGTGTGAACAATATGATAGTGCGTGCAATTGATGCACGCAGTTTTGAGTTATTTTCGTTGGTTAAGGCTATATTAAAAGAAATTGTTGCTTCCATTGTTATAAATTGCATGGTGCGACTCAATTTGGCCGAGTGCATACCTCAAGTGATACTGTGTCGGTTGTTGTGTAAAGTAGTAACTGTGCAGTGACATTGTGGAGTAACATTTATCAATAATAGGTCGGGGTTGTTAAAGTTTCGTATCAGAGTATGTGTAAGGTGGTAACGAGACTCAGTGGGAGATTGGGTATGTTACAGAAGTTGTGGTTGTGTGACGTGGCCCATGTTGGGTGGTTGGGGACGTTACATGGAAGGCATGGAATATCTCTTTTAGGCTGAGGGTCTATTTGCATTATTATAAAATATTGAAATATTTTGTAGCTAAATTCCACAAGTAATGGGTTTGGAATTTGAAAGATGGATTTCTCAAGTTTAGCTTTATATTCACATTTTCCATGATTGAGGAAGATATTTTTACAACACTAGCAATCATTCTGGATTTTGTAAATTCCAAATTGAGAGCACTTCATGTACAGGTTGGTAGAAAATGCAATGATGCCTATTCAAAAATACAAGAATATTTTTCATGTTCAAAGCCCATATTATCGTATGGACAATAATATTAAAATTAAAATTAAATTAAATGTTTTTTACAATAGTAAAGAGACAAGCCATCCATGTATTTATAGTAACAATGGAAAATGAACAACCAAATCGAGGGTTCACCTACGAGCAACGGTGCAAGTTATGGTAGAAGCCTTATAGTCAAGGGTGATGCAACTCACTGGGATTTAGTGTATTAATTAACTTACTAGAGAGTTATTCATCATTGGGGAAGTATCTTGTTAAATGCCAATGGAAAAAAACCTTCTTTTGCAAGTCACACTCATAGTTTTTATATGAACATATTTTTTATTCATCCGGAGAAAAAAAATGTGCAATTTGGCTTGAACAATCTTCTTCTGCAAGTCCTGCTCAAATATAAGAAAATAACCGATTTTAGGACTAAGACACATAGAGATGAAATCATGTAAGGAGACACATTAAGGATTCATATATGATACCAAAATTAAATAACTTACATGTTGTATGTAGACAATAATATCCATGGCTTGGATGCAAAGATTAGAGTTGAAGAAATTGTGAATCAAACATTCAAATACTCAGCATCATACAAAGAACCACCACAATGTAAATCTCCTTTGGTAGATAACAAAGATTGAGTAGTTAATTAGCCTTTGCATCAATAATAATCTTGTGACCTATGTTCACAGTAGAATCTCTATTTCAACAACCACCTGAAAAAAAACCAAGAATTCGAACATCTTTCCAAAAACCATTGTTACAAAAACTGAGCCTGCCAGCTTCTTCCTCGATCACTTTAATACAATTCCTATGTAAAGTATCATATTGTTGTCCAACGATAATAAGGTGCATGCAACAAAAAATGTGTAAGATAATGTGTTTGCATGCACCCACAATTTGCAAAACCCTCGTATATGTAGTGCATTGATTCCCAAAACATCCACTCCTTGAGAATACTTGCTATCAAGTCATGTGTCGTGTTCATATATGAACTATAATTTTTTTTTTTATGACTGGTGAAATTGAAAACTAGTTGGGCTCGTACTCGTGTGACATGGGGTTGATTCCGACCACTACCACTATAACCTCCAGATGTGCCCTTGATGCCCCTTACGTGGCACACAAGGTAATATGAGGTTTTGAACCGGTGACTTCACATGATGAAGTGCCTCAAGAATACACTCCATCATCATCTGCCCTACACCCCGGGGGGGCTATAGGAACTATATTTTAGAAAAAAATTACTATTTAATTTAGGGCCTTAGGTGACTTTCTCTGTGAAAATTAAAGTGTATGTTTGCATGCAATACACTTGGAGAAAAACATGCCATGTCCAACAATAATAACTTTCCTAAATGTCCTAGAGAAAAATTCATAATCTGTGTCTTGAACCTAAGTGTATACTATAATAAATTTTCAGAAATAAAATCATCTTAAGATTGTAATAAGTACAAAACTGAATCTTCAAAGTTATCTTAAATTGTTGTACGGTGGTGGATAGTTGTTATAAGTTTCATACCTACTCAAGTTGAGGTGCATAACAGTTTTAATAGGTCATTGTATCTAAAATCCAAATTCTTGGAACCATCTTCTGTGTGTTACTTTTCAAGAAATTATGAACATGTAAATGGGTTATGTGCCACATAGAACTCAACAAGTTGAGGAAAGTGTGGCATTGCATCATATATTTCGAGATAGAGTTCAAGTTACAATTCCATATCTTGTTGGAGATATGAACAACCACTTATTGTATTTGATCTTATTGAAGTAGAACTGCCATTAGTGAAGGTGGAGGTGGGCAGTCTTGAACTATTATGAATTAATTGGAGATCCAATAATGTGACTAAATTCATAATTGTTGAAGACTTTTTCCAGTCACAATGAAATGAAAACCCTTGTTAATACACAGATTATTGAGCCATGTACATGACTAGTACAAAGAACCAAGTGCAATATAATTGTGGAAAAGGAGGTGAATGGCATTGGGAACATATTTTGTTATCTTACAAGTCACACTCATTCTTTATAAATGAACACATTTGTTATTCATTTGGAGAAAAATACGAGTGAAGAGAAACAATGTTCAATTCGACTTAAATGGTCTTTGAGTATGCAGGTTTCCACAGTTGGGTCATAATGCTAGACAAACTTCTGGATCAAAAATGTGTGTGGAGTTTTGAAATGTCTAATGTTTCAAGTGGACACTCCACCCATCATCAATGACATAAGAAGTTGATAAGTTGTAAAAGAGTGCTAAGGTATATAAATATAGTGGAATATTGGAAGTAGCCATTGGCATTTGGTAAGCTATAATGGTAATATAATGGGGAGAGCAGGGTTTTTAATTTGGGGTGATAATAAAAAAAAATTTAAAATATTAAATGCAAGTCATAATTTGAGAAAGAAATAAAGAATTAAAATGAGATGATACTGAAGTGTTAAGTTAGTCGAGTATTAAATAGGGGGGACATGGTAGAATTAAAGGTCTCGATTAATGATAATGAGGAGGTTTCATAATAAATTAATCAAAGGGGGGAAATAATTAATGAGAGATGATATTAGAATATATATAGGAGAAAAGAAGGGATAAAGAGTAAAGGAGAATACAKGGGATAGGAGAAAAGAAATAAGGGAGGTTAGTAATAAGAATGTAATTAACTCAAGAGATTAATAATAATTTAGAGGAAAGGGTTGATGAGAAAATGTAAAGGTAAGTGAGGTGTTAGGTTAAGAGAGTGATTMATATAATGAGTAAGACATAAATAGAGTAGCAAATGAAGAGAATAAAGTTAATGGCRATAATATTAGAAAAGGGAAAGGAGAAAAAATGTAGCGAGACTGATAATAATAATAAAGTAATTAGAGGGGGTTAATGATTAAGTAGGGTTAATTATAAAATAGAAGAAAATGGGGTTTAATAAGATAAAGTAAAGTTAATCAAGGTATGAGGTTCAGAGAGCAATAAATAAAATAAGTAAAATAAAGTGATGAGTAAGAGAAAAAATATAAAGGTCCTAAGATAGTGTGAAGTGTGGAGGAGAAAAGAATTGGGGAAAAGATGCTAGGAAAGGGTCAGAAAGGAACGGTGGAAAAGATGTGAGGAGAGGAATGGATAGAAACTAGGGACCTGTTTCACCGAACCAATGGAAAGTAGAGGATGGATGCAGAGGTCTAATGGTTAAGGTGATGGATGGTGGGTTTCCAAGAATGGATAAGTTTGTATCCATCTTCACGGTTAAAGTTATTAGGATGTTTTTCAATTTCGAGGGCTTCCTAAATGAGACATGAGGAGTAATGAGGGGAACGGGCTAAGACTTTAATTTAGTCAAAGAAAGTCATGTTCTTGGATTTAGAGGAGTGTTCATCAATAACTAATTTAGAGATTCGATTATGGGCAGTATCAACTATATGCTCTTTAAGCCCAACTTTAAATGTTCTTCTAGTTTGGCCCATGTAATATTTCCCACAAGAGCACAAAATTGTTGAAATATTGTAAGTTCGAAGAATATTCTAATTAATTTTGAGTTATTATCTTATAGATAAAATCCCCTTTTGTGGATTGGTCAAACCATATTTGTATGGTGGTATTGGTAAAGTCGGTCCCTAGTGTTTATAAAGTGGTTTTAACCACTTCTAGAAGAAGTCGACCCTACTAAGTGAAGAGACATAACCCTAGCGCCTCCTCAACTAGTATTTATATGTGAGGATGATGCCTCACTTACACACTCTCACACTCACTCATCTAGTGCACATATCTTGAGGGTAGTTACAATTGTAGGAGGAAGGAGAAGAGAGGCGCATGCTTAGTCTTGGTTTATTCTTGGTGTTTTTGGTCTTAGTGTTGGCATTATATTTGCAATCTATTATTGAGGAAGTTTTGCTGGATTTTCTCCCCCATGAGGGTTTCCCAGAATCAAATGTTGCGTACTTTGTTATTGTGTTTCTTTCAATGATCCTCTTTATGCTGTTGTTTTGGAAATGTACCGAATGCTCATGTAAATTGGAAATAACCTAATAAAAACAATAAAAACTTAATAGGAATATGGTACACTCTTGGGCCAAGCATCAGGTCAAATTTGTCTTTTGTTTTTCTAAAGAGTAGTTTGAGGGTTTTGTGGGGTTTGAACACAATTTTTGTATTCTTCTTATCTAGGAGTTTCACGATGTGGTTGATGGTGCCTTGGATATAAGGAAGAGAGAGGAGAGAACGAGGTGGGGTGGAGGAAGAGGAGGGGGTTTTTGGTTTATGTTTATTGTCTAAGTGGAAGGCTTGGTTAATATGTGTGAGAGAGTAGCCATTGGACAAAAGGGATTCGGTTAAATGGGCCTTTTCCTCTTCGAGGAATTGAGGGGTGGATATGTGGATGGTGCGAGTAATCAATTTTTTTAGGACGATGGATTTTTGAGCTGGGTGATGGTGGGAGCTGAAATTTAGATATAAGTTAGTGTGAGTTTTGTTTCTATAGACTTGGTGGGATAGAGAGCCATCAGGAAGTCGAGGGATGAGAACATTCAAGAAGGGGAGGTTTTTATCTTTTTGGGTTTCCATAATGAATTGGATGTGGGGGGAGAGGCTATTGAGATGATTAAATAAAGAAACCAAGTTGGATTGGCCATGGGGCCAAATTAAAAATGTGTCATCTATGAAGAAAAACCAACATTTGGGTTTGAGATGAAAGCTGCTTAATCATAAATACCCAAAATGTTCCATAAAAATATTAGCCACCACTGGGTAAATGGAGGACCCCATGGATGTTCCTTCGGTTTGTTCATAACAAACTCCCTTAAAGGAGAAGAAGGTAGAAGAGAGGCAAATCTTGATAAGGTTAAGAGTGCCGATGTCTACCAATTTGGAGACAAGGGTTAGGGCTTCCAATATGGAAATTTTGGTGAACAAAGACACCACATCAAAGTTGACCATTAGGGAATCATCATCAATGTGCATATCTTAGGTTTTGTGAATGAGATCAGTGGAATATTTGATAAAAGAAGAGGTTTTACCAATGACGACTTGAAGCTTGTTGGCCAAAAATCGATAAAGGACATGGGTGGGGGCTCCTATGGCGCTTATTATAATTCTGAGCAGAATGTGTATATATATATATATATATATATATATATATATATATATATATATAATTTTAGGTTGTCCATAGATCCTAGGGGTTTGGGGATTATGAGGAAGGAGACGCTTTTGGATGGTAGGACCCAGAGAATAAGATTTATTGGCTTTGGTGACCAAGGTGGTAGTGATGTTCATAGGGTTTTTAGCTAGGGTTTTATAGGCAGAGGAAGAGAGGATGTCAAGAAATTTAGATTCATAATGAGAAGAGTCCATAACCATAGTAGCATTTCCTTTGTCAACTTTTGTTAGGGACGTAACCTCCCTAACCCCTCACTTAGGTAGAATAATATAGTTTCCATGTAATAAAGGCCGATATTAATAAATAAGGCCTAGTGATAAGGAGAATAAATCAAATGTATGAAGACCTAATAGAAGCTTCCACTTTTAGAAATATCTTCCTTTAGATTGTTCTTTTGGTATATATATTTAGATAAATAGGTGTCGAGGGCATGAAAAGTCATAGTCTTGAGAATTATTGTAATAGAGCGTCGCTTTGCTGGAGGTTGCCCCCTTGAAGAGGCAATTGAACATTGCTTCTGTTTCAATAAAGGTATCATTTTGGTGTGTTATTCTCTATATTATATTGTTCCATTGGTAATTTATGTGATATTCATGTTTCTGCTCAATATAACATAACCAAGTGCATAACAAGTGGTATCAGAGCTCTTTCCCGGGCAATAATTGTGGGTAATTTTTTTTTCCAGGGTAGAGATGTGTTCTGACATCTTTAAAATATAATGATCCGTCGTTCAACGCATAAATCTGTGGTTGGTGAAGAATAAATGTAGGAAATACAAGAGGTTTTTAAGCTCACATTGTTGGACATCCTTGTAACCCCTGTCGATACCCCTTCGAGTGCTAGTGCATTAGAAAAAACATGTATACAGACTTGCCTAAGCATCATGAACCCTACTATAGATCAATTGATCGATCACCTGAGTGCTATAGTGCCACCAAGAACAATAATCAGGAAGATACTCTCTAGTAGCTAGGTAATCGGGTAGTATGACTAAGGGTACGATCTAGCCTCCTTAGTTGGTGACCTAAGTTATTAGGACGAGTACTATTGTTTGAACCCACATGTATATCAGAGAGCTATAGCAAAGGGAAAACCCTTGTTTGTAGGAACCCTGAACACCCCAACCCTTGGTACAGAAACATAACAAAAAAGGAACATACAAGATCTATTGTCGTGCAACCTTCCCTCCTCCATTCTGGTTGTGAAATTACTACACATTTCTTCCTGTTAAGAATTTGAGCATTTCACCACTACAGTATTATTCAGATCAAAGTATAACTCTGCAGGAGTAAAAAAAAAGTATGGCCCCTACCCGCACCCTTATTTGAGACTTATCCTATTGGATTCCTCTTTTCATTATGATCGCAATGATACCTATAATATTTCATCCTTTTTTTTCCTGTGGTCTCGACCCTCTCTAGGCCCCCTTATTTGGGACCTATCCCATTGGATTTCCCTTTTCACCCTGATCATCATGATACCCTTCTCTCGTAACCCATTTTTAGTGTGGACCCACCCGCCCCCTTCCACCATGGCCCACACTTGCATCCAAGACCTCGAAGCACACTTCAATAACTTGTCATATGATCTCTCCACGACCTAGAAGGAATTGCGACAAATTGATGCCAATATTTCCACTATCAATTCCTCCTTGCATTCCACCAGACACCAAAATGGAAGCCCTGAAATAGGACATGATGAAGGACCTCTCTGCCCACATGGAAAGCCATCTTGAATCCTTTGCGAGCCAAGTCTTCACCAAACTGAATATTCCTGGAGGCCTTCCCTCATCTGACCAACCTTTTCACCTCGAAGGTGATACTTCCTCCAGTTCCCAAACTTTCTAGTCCGATCACTTTCAACGTGACCTACACATTCCTAGAGTGGATGTGAACAAATTTGATAGCTCAGACCCCACAAATTGGGTCACCCAAATGGAACATTACTTCTCTTGGCACGACATTACCGATGCGTTGGCCAAAGTCTGTTATGGTGTTCTCCATTTGGATATTAAATGTTGGAAATGGCGACAATGGCATAAAAAGGCACGTCAATCATATGTGGCTTGGAAACAATTTTTTGTATAGCTTTATGACCGCTTTGACACCGACACCCATCATTTAGGCCGTTTGACCAAGTTGAAACAAATTGGCTTAGTGGAAAAGTTTATTGCTGCCTTTGAGCAATTAAATTTCAAAAAGGAGGGCATGACATACGCTTTTTTCAGTGAATGTTTTATCAGTGGCCTTAAGGATGAAATATGTTCCCATGTCCTCATGGATTGTCCCCAGAGTTGGTTGAAAGCTACTAAAAGGGGTAATGAAGCACAACAAGTAGTATCATCCCAAACAAGAAAAACATCCTTTATTTCTTGCCCTAATCCCACCCTTCTCACCCCTCTTGCCACTCCACTCAAGATCCAGAAATTGACTTAGGCCGAAATGGATGAATGCCAACTTAAGGGTCTTTGTTATAATTGTTAATTGTGATGACAAGTATTTTCTAAGGCACAAGTGTAAGGAACATAATCTTTTTATGGCTATGACTGAGGATGTTTCTAAAGAAGAGACCATTGTTTCCCATGTACCTGAGATACCCCCACCAACTAATATTAATTCGCCCTCTGATCCCCCGAAAGTTGAACCAATGATTCCCCCCAAACCCTCAAGTTAATTGGCTACATTAAGAACCATAAAGTCATCATTCTAATTGACAACGAAAACACCATTAATTTTATTCATTGCTGCATTTCCCAAGAAGTCAATTACTATATCCATCCAGTTAATAATTTCCAAATGACGATTGCCAATGGGGGTTCCATGAAATGTGGAGGGTGTTGTGAAAATGTGTGCCTCCAAATTGTTCAGTACCACCTGAAATCTCATATGTTTTCTATTGACATGGGTGGTTGTGACATTGTACTTGGTGCTGAATGGTTACACACTCTCAACCTTATCACCATAGATTTCAAAAAATTAACCACGCAATTCCAGTAGGAGGGCCAACAACACTAGTTATAAGGCATCATTAGAGGGTCACCATAGATCATTAGTTCCCACCAAAAGGAAAAGCTCCTCAGAAAAGGTCATTCTTGCATTATTTCCCAACTTCATTCCATTCAGGAGGTTGAGACACCCTCTATCCATATCGACCTCCAATCTATCCTCCCCCAACACCAAGCTGTGTTTCAAACCCCCCAGGAACTTCCCCCTTCTCGAGGTGTCCATGATCATTCCATTCTTCTAGTTCTGGGCAGTCTTCCTCCAAATGTTCGCCCTTATCATCATCCCTTTTCCTAGAAGAATGAAATTGAGAAGATTGTTCAAAAATTGCTAGAAGCTGGTGTCATTCTTCCCAGTACTATCCCCTATTCTTCTATAGTAGTCATGGTACTCAAGAAAGAAGGTACTTGACACATGTGTCTTGATTTTCATGCCCTCAACAAACTTACCATCAAAGAAAAATTTCCCATTCCTGTCATGGATGACCTTTGGATGAATTAAGTGGTGCTCCATATTTTACCAAACTTGATCTCCACTTTGGCTACCACCAGATTCGTATGAAAGAATAAGAAATTCCCAAGACTACATTTAGAACCCATGAGAGTCACTATGAGTGATTGGTTATGCCATTCGACCTATGGAATGCTCCCTCCACTTTTCAAAGTCTCATGAATCATGTCTTCCATCCATTCCTCCGTCATTTTGTCTTGGTTTTCTTTAATGATATTCTCATCTATAAAAAAACTTGGCAATCCCATCTTGGCCATGTGGGTCAAGTTCTACAACTATTGTCTCAACACAAAATTTTTCTTAAGCAGTCTAAATGTGATTTTGGAGTCTTGAAGTTGAGTACCTAGGACATATTTTTAGCAAGTATGGCGTCAAGGTGGATTCAAAGAAAATTTAAGCTATGTAGGATTGGTCACGTCCAAAAAATCTTAAAAGTCGACGTGGATTCCTGGGTTTGACATGCTATTAGCTCAAGTTTAACAATTGTCCGAGCGCCATTTGGGCCAATTCACCTATGAAAAGGAAATGGTGGATATTATGCATGATGTGGATCTTTGTCGTCCTTATCTCTTGGGGAAATGCTTCCAAATTAAAACTAATCATCAAAGCCTCAAGTATTTTCTGGAACAAAGAATTTATTCCTCGGAGCGACATAAATGGGTAACCAAGATGTTTGGATATGATTACAAGATCATCTACAAAAAAGGAAAATAAAATGTGGTCACTAATTCTCTTTCCAGGAAATATGAATAAGACGGGTACCTTTTTCCACTCTCTTTCATTGTCGCAGATTGGCTTCAGAAGGTTCACTATGAATGGTTGCAAAACCCCAAACTTTCAAGACCGATCCAAACATTACAGCAGGATCCACAAGCTTCTCTAGGGTACTTGTGGCACCATGACGAGCTTCATTATAAAGGTTGCATGTATTTAAGCAAACAGTCGAAGCTTAAATCCACCATGCTCTCTGAGTTTCATGCTTCACCTACATCTAGGCATTCCAGTTTTACCATAACCTATGAACGAGTCAAACATTCTTTTTTTCTGGGATGGTATGAATAGAACATCCACACCTTTGTGGCTGAATGTGATACCTGTCAATGTAATATGGGCAAGATAAATAAAATCTCTAGTAACACTCCAACCACTTCCTATTCCACCTACTATTTGGACATATATTTCTATGGACTTCATTGTTGGATTACCTAAATTAGACAATAATTCAGTCATCATGGTAGTAGTGGATCGTCTTCCCAAATATGCTCATTTCTGTGCTCTTCAACACCCATTCATAACATCCATCATGGATCAATTTTTGATGGATAATATATTCAAACTCCATCGCATGCCTCATTCTATTCTTTTTTACCACGATCCAAATTTTACCAGCACTTTTTGGCAAGAATTTTTGCAACTCGAGGGAACCCAATTGCATCTCAGCACAACATATCATCCTCAGACTGATGGACAAGTTGAAGTGGTCAACAAGTGTTTGGAAACCTATTTGAGGTGTTTTGCATCTGATAGACAAAATCAATGGGTTCAATGGTTACCCCTAGTTGAATGGTGGTATAACACCTCTTACCATACCGCCACTTGTATGACTCCCTTTGAAGCGATCTATGGAAAAAATCCACCCTTAGTTCTATCATACATGCCTGGTGTCTCCAAGGTTCAACATGTGGATCAAACTCTTACAGTCCACATGACCATTCTCCATACACTCGAAGAAAATTTTGTCATGGCTCAGAATCACATGAAACAACAAGAAGATCAAGGTCATTCTGAACGTGAATTTGTTGAAGGGGACTGGGTGTTTCTTCATGTGCAACCTTATAAGAAAACTTCACTCAAAGCCCAACACTGTTAGAAAATCACCCCCAAATTTTATGGTCCTTATCACATTCTCAAGAGAGTGGGTCTAGTGGCCTACCAGTTAGTGTTTCCCAATCACTCTAAGCTCCACCCTATTTTTCATGTTTCCCACTTAAAGAAAGTGCTCGGCACTAGGTGCCAGATTCAGGCCAGTCTACCTGAGTTGGATGAAGAAGGTTCCATTTGGTTGTAGCCACAAGCAGTCTTGGACCAACGCGAGTGTCGTGTCCGCCAATGCACGATCAAGGAAGTTTAGTTCTATGGAAGGACACACAACCAAAAGATGCCACCTGGGAGCCAACTACCATTCTACAACAATTTCCTCATCTCAAGCCTTGAGGCAAGGTTGTTTTTAAGGGTAAGGGAGTGTTAAGGATCTAACCTCCCTAACCCATCACATAGGTAGAATAATATATTTTCCATGTAATAAAGGTTGATATTAATAAATAAGGCCTAGTAATAAGGATAATAAATCAAATGTAAGAAGACATAATAGAATCTTTTGCTTCTAAAAAGATCTTCCTCTAGATTACTATTTTGGTAGATAGATTTATTATAAATAAGAGTCGGTGGTATGAGAAGTATTTGTCTTGAGAATTATTGTAATAGAGTGGGTCTAGTGTAAATCCCAACACTGTCAGAAACTCACCCCCAAATTTTATGGTCCTTATCACATTCTCAAGAGAGTGGGTCTAGTGGCCTACTAGTTAGTGTTTCCCAATCACTCTAAGATCCACCCTATTTTTCATGTTTCCCACTTAAAGAAAGTGCTCGGCACTAGGTGCTAGATTCAGGCCAGTCTACCTGAGTTGGATGAAGAAGGTTCCATTTGGTTGTAGCCACAAGCAGTCTTGGACCAACACGAGCGTCATGTCCACCAACGCACTATCAAGGAAGTTTAGTTCAATGGAAGTACACACAGCCAAAAGATGCCACCTGGGAGCTGACTACCATTCTAGAACAATTTCCTCATCTCAAGCCTTGAGGCAAGGTTGTTTTTAAGGGGGAGGGAATGTTAAGGATCTAACCTCCCTAACCCATCACATAGGTAGAATAATATATTTTCCATGTAATAAAGGCTTATATTAATAAATAAGGCCTAGTAATAAGGATAATAAATCAAATGTAAGAAGACATAATAGAAGCTTCCGCTTCTAAAAAGATATTCCTCTAGATTATTATTTTGGTAGATAGATTTATTATAAATAAGAGTCGGTGGTATGAGAAGTATTTATCTTGAGAATTATTGTAATAGAGCGTCGCTTTGTTGGAGGTTTCCCCCTTGAACAGGAAAGTGAACTTTGATTATGTTTCAATAAAGGTATCATTAGTGTGCTATTCTCTATATTTTGTTGTTCCATTGGTAATTTTTGTGATATTTTTGTTTCTGCTCAATATAACATAACCGTGTGCATAAAAAAATTGAGGACTAGGATGTCAGGGTTCTCATTGAGGTGAAAAATAGATTCAAATTGTTCTTTAGTGAGGTTGGGATTAGGAGGCTTGGAGTGACGGAGGATTCGTTCACATTCCTTCCTAATTTCTTCGACTTCATGAATGGGAAGCTAGTGGGTAATAGACTCTATAGAGAAAATTATATCATCCATAGGGAATCGTTTGGAGGCTAAGGAGAAATCAAATCCTTTGTCAAGGAGTTGGAGGGTAGGGGGGTCCAAATCAACGAAGGATAGGTTTATGACTATAGAGGGAATATGGCTTAGTGAAGGCGCAGGAGGAGAGGTATGATTAGAATTAAAGGCGAGGCCTTTGAGACCCGGGGAATTGATTATATAGTATTATTAGAAAATTAACAAGAAAAATTAAAATCAATGAGGTTAGTTGAAGACCAGTCAGTGGAGGGGGTGTAGTCCACAAGGTCTTGTTTTGCAAGTCCTACTCAAATATAAGAAAATAATCGATTTTAGGACTAATACACATAAATATCAAATCATGTAAGGAGTGATATAGATGGATATTGGTGGTCTCCCACCTCTCCCACTAACTCGATGGTTCTATATATTCTTGGAAAATTTTCTATGGTTTTTGGGTCGCAAAATTTAGGGGTTGTTTTGAGGCCCTAAATGACATTTTTTGGACATTTGGGAGGCTAGGGGTTGCCATGGCATGCCCTGGCCCCATCCAAAATTTGTAATCCTTGGATAGTTCTTTCCAATGATCTATTATGCACCCCAAATGAAGATCGCATGAAAAAGATGCACCCCGGGGAAGTTGACATATCAACTAACCACCTCAAGGCCCACAATACTTTTGGCATTTCATATTCTAGGGTCAGGATTTTGATGTTTAGGGTTTTCACCTCTTGGTATTTTAGGCTTCATGATAAAATTCCCTTTTCAACTTCTTCGTAATCATCCTTTTTTTGCGAATGAGTGTAGTCGACATCTCTTTCTCTCCAAAGATAAGCTACCACCATTCTAGCCAATTTGTGTTCTACAATATTCTGCTATTTTATTTATTAATAGAAGTTGGATTTCACTGTATTTCTGTGTTCTCTGTTATATTTTGGTTTATATCTCATTTCGTTCTCAATATGATTCAGATCAATAATATTAGAGCAGTCTGTTCCTTGTTATTTCTCAGTGCATGTCCCCGATGAGGTCAGGGTATATAGAGTTGGGTCTTGAGCTAGTTTCAATTGGGGACGATTGTTCTCACCGACCCAAGCAACCTCCCATAGTGGAATAAAAGAGAGATGACAAAGCAATATATCCTTTCAAAATGTTGCTCGAGGAAGCCCTCGTGCGATAGCGGGACGAGCTGATGGACAAATTCACCCAAATATTTTGACGCTTACTGACGACACACGAGGCACCTTCAACAAGTAGCCATTTTAGAGGTGTGACACCCTTCAATGTACAAGTTAACTTTAATATCCCCTTATTTGAATGCTAGATTGACGTAGATGCTTTATAGAAATGGTTGAATTTGTTAGAAGGGTATTAATTTTCTCAAAAAAATTCCTAGATTGAAAAGATCACCTTTGCTCTCCTTAAATCCCCCCCCCATGTCAAAAATTGGTGGGAATGTTACTCGGAGAGACATAACGAATATCAGTCTATGGATTTTGAGACAAGACCCACTTGGGTGGCCTTTGTTATTTCCCTCAAGGAGGAATTCTACATTTTCAAAAACTATGATGACCAATACACGAGATGGATGACTCTACATCAGGAAAGAGACTAGATGGTGTTGGAGTAAACTAAAATCTTCCATAACTTACACTCAAAGTTCAATATTAGAGACTTTGAGCGACACATAGTTCTATAGCATCACAGTGGCCTACACAGGTACATCCAAACATAAATGGATTTCTTGGACATCTCTTCACTAGGATCTTCTTATTGATATGCTATCAAAATCAAGAAAAAATTTAAGCAACGAAATAAGAAAGAGTTCAAGTTTGCAGATCTGCAACAACAGAAGCATGGAAAAGGTGGCCCTAACTCACAAAACAAGGGACAGAGCAAGGAAGGCCAACCTCAAGAGAGCCAATCAAAGCCGGAGACAAAGAAGGGTAACAAGAAGGAGAAGGACACTAGAAAGTGGCGTGAGTTCCATAAAATCCCTTGGCACAACACTGATGAATTCCGCTCAAAACAGTCATTGTTGGTTGAGCTTAAAGAAAAAGAGTCAGACCTCGACTTAGACTTCGATTCATAGAAGGATAAGGGAAAGTGAATCATTGATGCAGAACCTAGTCCTTCCATCGCAACTACAAATATCCAACCAGACAAGTTAGAGGAGCTTGAGGAAGGGGAGCTCCTCTTCCATTCATATATGTGGGTGAAGGGAACCCCATTGCATTTAGTTTTTGACAGTGGGAACTAGAATAACCTATTCTCAGTCGAGGTCATCAAGAGACTGAAGCTGCCAATGATGCCACATCCCCAACCGTACACCATTGGTTGGTTGAGCCAGGGATGAGACCTTCATGTTAGCCAATAGTGCTGCCTATCCTACAACATCAATCCCTTCAAAGATGAGGTACTATTTGATGTCGCCCCACTGAATTTTATGATGTTCTTTTAGGAAAATATTATATGTGGAAACATCATGTTGTTTATAAGTCCTGACCCTAAAGTGTCATAATCACTATGGGGGTCATCCCTACAGGGTATCTAATGTAGTTTTGACTACCGCAATTTGATTGATCTCGACAAAATAGTGCTGAAAAGTAATCTCATAGACTGCAAAGTTTTTCCTATTCATTGTTTGGTCAGAAGGGGAACAAAAGGTCACTGTGACCACCACAAATTCAACACATGGTATCTCTACATAACATAAACATGTGGATAAGATTTTAGAGGAATACATAGACCTATTTACTTCACCTGTAGGGTTGCCTATGCACTACTAGGTCAAACTTCCCATTAATTTGGTACCTAGTGCTCCTTTTCCCAATGGTCTAATATACATATGTTCCCTTTTAGAGAGTGAGAAAATAAAGCTTCAAATTCACAAGCTCATCTGCAAGGGCCACATTCGACCAAGATCCTCACCTTGTGGAAGCCCAATTGTGCTGGTGCAGAAGAAAGATGGAATTTGGTGGCTCTATATTGGTTAGAGAGCCCTGAATAAAATCATCGTCAAGAATTGATACCCAATCCCTCATATTGATGATATTCTTGACCAACTCAAGGGTTCCAAGTTCTTCAACAAGATTGATCTAAAGTTGGGCTATCACCAGGTTCCAGTATAACCAAGTGATGTATGGAAGATAACCTTCAAATATAAAGAAGGCCTCTTTGAGTGGTTGGTCATTCCTTTTGGCTTGACCAATTCTCTAGCGAAATTCATGAGGATGATGGATGATATATTGCGACTATTTACAAACTATTTCATGGTCATCTATTTGGATGAAATCTTCATCTTCTGTCGAACCTAGGCAGAGCACTTGCAACACAGTCAATGGGTCTTGAGCACCATGTGGCAACACAAGTTATATGCCAAATTGGAGAAATGCTCATTCAACATGCATAGAATCCAATACTTGGGATACATCATGGATGAACATGGAGTGCATGTGGATTGAGCCAATATCCAATTCATTTGCGATTGGCCAACACTGACGACTCCAACAGAGATTCGCAACTTCCTGGGACTCACCAACTTCTATCGCATGTTCATGTCGGGGTCTCTCATATATCTTATCCCTTAAGTAAAGTGATGAAGGTGGGAGATAAGGCCAAATTTGCTTGGTCTGAATCATAGCAGGAAGCATTCCAGGATCTAAAACACCGCCTCTTCTCTGCACCAGTCATCACATTGTTTGATCTACAATAATCATTCTAAATTTAGACAGATGCCTTAGACTATGTTATTGGTGTCGTCCTCACTCAATAGGGACATCTGATTTCCCATCATAGTGAAACACTATATGATTTTGTTCATAGATATCCCACCCATGACAAGGAGATATACTCCATTGTGCAAGCACACTGACAATGAAAGCATTACATTTTGGGAAAGTAAATGACCATCCACATTGATCACAAGCCTTTGCAATTCATGCAGATGTAAGGCAAGTTATAGAATTACCACTACCATAAGTGATCCACATACATGCTGTAGATTTTAACCTTGTACAATATCTACTGCACACATATATTCAGTAAAGGAACATAAAATATACAATGGCAAATACAAACATTACACATAGATTTTTCACCTAGAAACCCAAACCGGGAAAACCAACATATTCTATATTATTCATCATGTTACAATGTTTACAATACAAAATACATATAGGATCCAGCGACATCCAAAACCCTAACCCAATGACCTGGATTAGTCCAAAACCCTAATTCCTTAACC
>SNQJ01S0010762.1:97994-115203 GCA_010110895.2 Picea sitchensis | reverse complement strand
TATTTTTTTTTCAAATGAGTGTAGCCGACATCTCTTTCTCTTCAGAGATAAGCTACCACCATTCTAGCTAGTTTGTGTTCTACAATATTCTACTATTTTATTCATTAACAAAAGTTGAGTTTCGTTGTATTTATATGTTCTCTACTATATTTTTGTGTGTATCTCATTTAGTTCTTAATATAATAACACTTTAAGAATCCACAGATGATAGAAAAATTAAATAACTTACGTATTGTATGTGGACAATGGCATCTGTGGCATGGATGCAAAGAGTAGAATTGAAGAAAAAACGAATCACAAATTCAAATACTTAGCATAATGTAAAGAACCATCACAAGGAAAATCTCATTTGGCAGGGAAAAAAATTAAGTAGTTAATTAGTATTTTCATCAATAATCTTCTTACGATCTATTCTCAAAGCATAATCTCTATTTTAGATACCACCTTAACAAAAACCAAGGAGACTAGTTTCTTTACAGAAACCACCATTACAAAAAATGANAAAAAAATTAAGTAGTTAATTAGTATTTTCATCAATAATCTTCTTACGATCTATTCTCAAAGCATAATCTCTATTTTAGATACCACCTTAACAAAAACCAAGGAGACTAGTTTCTTTACAGAAACCACCATTACAAAAAATGAGGCATTCAACTTCTTCCTCAGTCACTTTAATGCAATTCCTATGTGAAGGATCATATTGTTTTCCAATGATAATAAGGTGCATGTAGTATAATACATGTGTAAGCTAATGTAGTAGACTACATGTGTATTTTAATGTGATTGCATGCACCCATGGTTCCCAAACCCCTGAGATATGTAGTGCACATATTCCTAAAAAATCTATTCTTTGATAATACTTGCTATCGTGTGATGCATTGTGTCCATATAGGAACTATATTATAGAACAAAATACATTTTAAGTTAGGACTTTGGGTGAATTTCTCCATGCAAGTTAAAGTGTATGGTTGCACGTGATACACTTGGGAAAAACCACGCTATGTCTGACAATAATAACTTTCCCAAATGTACCAAAGCAAACTTCATCATCTGTGTCTTAAACCTAAATGAAAATTTCCTACAAATGCCAATTGCATTGGTTAAATACTGACACTAAGATCTATATGGTATTTCTAAGAAAAACCCAAATGACCACAATCCATCTTTAGGGCACCAATAGTTGTAAATTTCGATACCTGCGTCAATCTGTGTGCAACCTTTATCTGAGAAAAGAGAAAAGAGAATCATTTGTAGGTCTTAGTTTCTATACCCAACATGAGAATAATTTCAAAATAAAACACAACCCTCAAGTTGGGCTCATAAAGGCACACACAACAAGAATAAATCATAGAAATACCATGAAATCATAGAAATACCTTGAAGCCTGTTTGTTCTAACTTCTACTTGCATTGATTTAATTATACTTACGAGTCAATAAAAAATTAGAGTTTAAGGGTTTGCACACAAAGGGGAAAGAAAATAATTTTAGAGGAGCATGTCATGGGTTGTATCCCAAGTCTCAACAAAAGGAATGAAAATGACATAAATTTGTAATAAGTTGGGCATTAGTGAACACCCACGACATATAAAAATCAAGAGTTGGTTGTTGAAGCAACTGAGTAAGGTATAGTTATGTCGATAAATGATAGACCATTTCCATTATCAAGAACCTGTATTAAAATGTTGGTCATCATTGCGCCTTTTTCCAATGCCACTAATTCTATGATAATCAACTATGAAGGTACCTGCCTGTTTTATTTTAATTTTATCTTCTTTCTAGGATTGACAGGGTTTCCTAAGAACATAAATAAAAATACGAACAACAAAATTTCATTGCATTGCAGGGATTCCTTGTAAGTACACCCCCTCATGTCCATAGTTCAAGTACCTTCAACAATGGAGGTGGTTGCATGGACATATGCATCTGTTATGGTTATGGGGTTGGATCTATAATAAGAGAGGGGAGGGTTTGATAGAGTTAGTCTCTTGTTGGTGGGGAATCAAGAAAACCTTGTAACTGTTGTCACCAATGCTTCCATAGGTCTAGTTATATCGGTTATCATGTTAGGAGGTGGCATTGAAGTAAATTTTGCAAAGCATTTAGATAAAATTTAAATATTTTGTGGGTTGGATATCCTATATAAGGGGGGAGGGGGTGATATGTCCCAAATCATTTTTGGAACACATAATCTATGTAGGGTGTGTATGTAATCTATACACAATTTATGAGTAATGCTTGTTTGTGAAGCAAGAAAATGTCTAAATAGTTTGAAGTTAGAATGTTAGCACCTCTATACATTGTAATTGTTCTTATTACTCAATGTCTTCATTTGATAACTTTGGAATTGGTGAAACAAAACTAACATAAAAATTTTAAAATCAATGTAGGGGGTCATCTTCCAATGACTTGGTATCCTGAGAAATACATGGAGAAGGTGACCATGAAAAACTATCACATGCATCCAAACAATTCAGGTGGCTATCCAGAAAAAAACATATAGATTTTACAAGGGAAATATAGACTATCCCTTCCCTTTGATTATGGATCCAGTTACACTATTTTTACATATTACATAAACTCCCAGTCTCCACAATCAACCTTGAATGCGGATTTAACTAAGAACCATAAATGATACTTTATGTCTGAAGTTGTGGATCCTTCACCACCTTATCCATCCATTTGCTTGGATGATTTACTAGATACATGCAGGGGTTAGATATTGAGATTAATGTTTAAGTGAAGAACATAGGGAACAAAGATGGTAGTGAACTTGTTTTGTTCTACTCCATGGCTCCTCCAGGTCTAAGTGGAGCTCCACAAAATACTTGGTAGCATTCATAAGAGTGTTCGTCAAGGATCATACTAGTGAAACTAATTCAATGACAATTAACGCATGTCACAGTTTGAGAATAGTCGAGAATGCTGGGCTATCAAGTACCAACAATAGGCCAACATAGATTGCTCCTAAATAATACAATTTCGATTCCTATTATCGTTTCACTTGTTTATTGACCTCCATATTCAATTTATGGAAAACCAGTTCCCACTAACTTCAACCTTTTATTATTCAATGCAAAATGCATTGTCACCAACTTCAATTTTTGAATAATATGCTTAGCTACTTGAAAGAGTCACATTAGTAGGGGATTTGTCCTTGCATTAGTGAGCTAGGTAATTGGGGGAGCAGTTCTTGCCTAGATCAAAGACAAGGCTGTTATGGTATGTTTTTTCTTCTAATTAAATTTTCATATTCAAGGATTTGATTTTTTTGTTCAATGTATGATTCAATATTTTCATAAAGACATTGTGCCTAGAGTTGAAAGGCTTGTAGCCACTAGTTCTAAAATAAATTGAAATACATACCTGAATTTATTTAGAAAATAATATAGAAAATAACCATATTTTGTTATAGAGATTGGGATATATATTAGATAATAATTTTGAAATGCCATACAATTAATTTTTGTGGATTAAATTTTTCTTATAATTTTTTGAGAAGAAAGTTATCTTAAGATTGTGGTATGTAAGATACCAAATCTTCAAAGTTATCTTAAAGTTTTTTGTATCGTGGTGGATAATTGTTATAAGTTTCATACTTGCTCAAGTTGAGCTGCATACTAGTTTGAATAGGTCATCAAATCTTAAATATAACTTCTCGGAATCATATTATGTGTGCTACTGTGAACATAATATGATTCCACATGTAACTGTGAACATGTAAATGGGTTTTGCATCATCTAGAACTCAATTCGTTGAGGAAAGCATGACACCGTGTTAGCGCTCAAATTGTAGTTAAGGATAAAATCCCTAATCCATAAGGTACAAATAAAGGGAAACTGTTAGGATGGTCACCTCAATAACCTATCCTTTGCACTTTAGGTTGACTCTCCTTCGAATCAAGGGGGGTGTCCCTAATAGTATTACTAAGGCCAATAAATGAGGCACAAGGTGACGGTAATAGTAGCCTTAGTAAAATAGAGTTTTGGGGTTTTTTAGGGTTTTATAATAAGTGATGGAAGGATATGGAGATCAATGCCAAATCCAACCAGGGAAATGGAGTCGAGGTAAGTCAAATGACTTGTGAGTTTAAGAAGAAACCCTCCAAAGAATTGGCTTCGTCAATTCACGGATTAATGCTTCGAGATTAGAACCAAGAGGAAGAGTAACCCCTCACCCAATCAGAATCAATGATGAATATCAAGGTCTACAAGAAGGGAACTTTAATGAAAAACCTTCATCGACAAGATCAATTATGGCTTGACAAATTTCCTTGGCACTTTTTCTAGGGATATAAGAGGAAGAACAAATCATGGCACCAAATAATCGCCAAACCAACAAAGGAATAAGAAAGGAAACCCTAGAACATATTCCTTCCAAGTGGTAGAGTTACCCTTGAAATGGATCAATCATGAAGGCTTGCAGAAGATCAAGAACATTTCACCATTAATCCTTAAGAACCAAATAGTAACCAAGATAGAGAAGCTCCAAGAATTGACAACATTCATCCACAAAGAAAGAGCCCTTTACACCATAAATTCTCTAATAAAAGACATGTCAATTAAGCTCCAAAGAGCGAGAGCTCCAAAAATCCAACCATGCATGATAATGAGGAAGGGAATCTCTATTTATAGAGTGACACTCATCTTCCTTTACAATAAAATAATATTATCTCATGTGAGATCCTTAGATCTAACCAAGAAAAGTAAAATACAATCTCCTACATTTAATTAATATAAAACAACAACAAAACAAATTGATCAAGCCACATGTACAATGATCAAGATGAAATAACCCCCCAAAGAGAGAGATGTATCCATAAGAGAGTGAAGAGTGAGTGTCCAAGATGTAATGTTAGCCTCCAAAGGTCCCCAAAGTGTGTAGATTCTCAACCACCTCATCCAAGTGTGCAAGTCAACCCATGTATGGACTTCTAAGGAAAAAACTTCCTCAAAATCATGAAATGAAACCCTCCAAAGGGGGTGGCTACTACACAATAGCTCCGCAAGTCAAGTTCAAGGTAAAAAGCCTTCCTTAAAAATGCAATGTAAATCCCTTAGGGTCCTTCGACATGGGCGCATGAGTCTTCCAATGAGAAGAGGCTCCAAAATTAATGAAACAACCCTCTATAAGTGAACAACCTCCTCTAAATTAGCTCCATAAGCAATATGTGACATGTCCAAAGGAGATTCTTACTCCTCAAACCGAGTGAATCAACCCTCAAGCTATGGGAGAGGGCTAGTAAATTCCACACATGCCAAATAAAGACCTCCATGCAAAATCTAACGTGGACATCCCCCTAATTTAGGTAACATATTCCTCAAAATAAGTGGATGAGGTGAGATCTCAAAAAAATGGAACATGGCATGGCATGAGAAGCCTCGGTGCATGGAGAAAAACCCAAAATAATTTTAACCAATGCCTTGGGAAACATGAACTGCCTCGATAAATGTAGATTACATTGAGAAGTATGAATTTCATTAGGAAATGCGAAGATGGCCAAAGATCCAAATGAAATTAATGCCATGCCCAAACTCAACAAGAGATCATGCATCATCAAGTATTGATCAATAAATATGTCACCCAATTTTGTAGCTCAATCAGATACATGGAACCAAGTAATTGTCCACAACTTAGAAATCTAAGGGTTAGTGAAGAAATTCACTAGGGGTACCCTTGTGCCAACATAAGGGGTAACACACTGTGTCTTAAATTTTGATATCGGGTTGGAACTGTGGCTCCATATCCTGTTGGAGATATGAACAACCGCCCCTTGTATTCGATCTTATTGAAGCATAACTACCATCATTGAAGGTGGAGGTGGGCAGTCTTGAACTATTATGAATTAATTGGAGATTCAAGACTGCAACTAAATTTATAATCATTCAAGAATTTTTCCAACCACAATGAAATGAAAACCCTTGTTAATATATAAATTATGGAGACATGTACATGGCAAGTGTGAAGAACCCAATACAATAAAATTGTGGAAAAGGAGGTAAGTGAAACTTGTTATATATCTTTCCCAATTTGTTCTTGGGATGTGAATATTTGCAAGAAGAAGACAAATCTGCAAAGTATCTCAGTGCCTTGCCTCATGAATGGCCATTGACAAGAATTTAGTTCACTCCCACTTAACAAAGTAGAAGTTATTTCAAAAGGTGATGGCACTAGGTAATGATTTAATGCAGACGATATTATCAACAATATCACAACCACCCCAATAATAAGACCTTAAACTTAACATCCAATAATATGCAAGTTTTTTTTTTTTTGGTTTATTTTCATTATATAATAAGTATTATTTATGTTTTCCTATGTTAAACATTAGAAACCAAAAGAAATTGAAAGTGAAAGTGAAACTAATTGAAAGTCATTGAGGAACTCATTACAATAGTTAATAAGAACTAATAACACAACATAGCAACTAAAAAAACTCATCCAAGATTTGTGAGTTGTGTTATTGTTCAATTTGACAAAGCTAACAACCCTAGAAGCATAAATTGAGACTTTTAGTTCCACATTTCCATAAATGCATGAATCTTGTGATTCACTATTTAAGTACACTACAAAAATTACATTTTAAAAGTATATAATAATTATGTTTTAAGAGTCCTTATCATGACCATGCTATTTGATTGTTTTTTAAAAGCAAGACAATACAATATCATATAAATATAAAGAAAACACATCGAACTTTAATATTTATGTCAATGTTAAGTCTATCCCAAACTTTAAATGAACCTCATACATGGGAGGGTATCCTCTTACAATTTAGGGACCAAGGTTCTATCACCTAGAAAGAACACAACAATAATCAATGAATATACAATATTGATAATAAGCCTTAATACATGCTCTCTTATTATCCTTTACATAAGCTTTAATACATGCTCTCTTATTATCCTTTACATCATAATTATGGTTGGTATTGCTTTAAAGAAATGTACTACAACAAACCTCTATGGACATGGATTTTCGGAGTAAACTTGGATATTTCAGAGATGAATCTTCAAAATTAATATCGCTTGCATCAATAGAAAGATGAATCCAAGAGGTTGTCAAGTTTTCATCTGTTTCCATTCATCATAAACAATGTTCAAATCTACCTCATTTAGAGTATGAGGTATATTGAGAGAGAGAAATATTATCATGTCCAATGTGTTCAAAGAAAGTCTCAATCTATCATAATTTTTTATTCTATTTAATTTACAGAATCCTCTTTTGCATAATGTTGTGCTACAACGAAATAATAAGAATAGCTTGACATAGTCACATCACATACAAAAATCCTTCAATCCATTCAAGTTCACCTTTAGATAGACCTGACATTCCAAATGTCAATTGGGTTTAGCTCAGGGGGTTGGGAGGAATGATTGTTATCCTTCCCACCTAGGTTCAATTCTCGTAAGTGACACATTGAGGTATTAAAAGAGTATATTATTGTAATGGCTTCAAGCCTTGTTGTTGATCATTCTTGCGCCATGAAGAATCTAGGGTTTACCTTGGGTGCCAATCTCAAAATGAGGGGAAGTACTCAGGGGTTTTCCCCAAGATTTGTAACCTGGAAAAAAATATCTGACATTCAAAATATATGACTTTTGGGGTACATTATATAAATAGTACAAACAAATTCATTCATCTCACCCAAACATCTAGGAATATCCATAATAGGTGGGTTCCCAATACTATATTTTCCACATAATTATAATGCCCCGTTTTGACCTATGCAACTAGAATTTCTTATGGCCTAATTGTATTTTCATTTGCTTATTATCTGTGGAACACTATTAAACATTGACACTTCAAATTTTGGACATGTGGACCTATGCGTATGTAAATATTATGAATGGTTACCATTATGTTGTTAATGATGGATGTTATGCAATCTACTTCTGGCATGCAAACTTTAATTGAAAGATCTTGGTACATGGATACCATGTTTAATGATATGTTTTAAATGCAATCACATGTTAATAGTATATGATTATGCATGAGTTCGTGTTATAAACTAACCTATAGATTGAATGGGATATGTAATAGCTAGACACGTGTGATAGTAAGTTAAATGGTCGATGTTGTGTACATTGAATGAGAAACAATATGATAGGAATCATCCTTATGTTAATTTATATTGGTTCAAATGCATTTGTATTATATTTGGGCAAGTGCAGGTTTTTCAAGTGACACAAATACCTTAAATTGGATATTTGATGACAAAGTTCCCAGAACACAATGTCGTAGTATAGTCCATAATAGGGTGTTGACCCTAGTTCCATCAGGAGGGGTGGAGGAATTTCTCACCATATATCCTTTGGAACCTAGAGTTGTGGTAGAATGGTGTTAAGTCACGCTTCACAGACATGTGATGACGTCTGCTAGTTTCCGGTTGGGGAAGCTCGGTCAAGGTAGTTGACACTTTTGCTTACGGGTTCTATCTGGGGGATGCTCTAGTATATTCCAATAGAGGAGTGATAGGATATGGAATATGGAAGTAGGTTAGGGAGGCATGGTGTTAGGAGTAGTCGAGACTGTTGTTAGATTTTAATATTATAACTGTAGTTCCTGAATTATTCCATGTTCTTATATATTAAATGCTTAAGTCAATTACAATTATCTAGGCAAATGTTTCATTCATATTAAACTATTGTGACTAGTGGATTTCCAGTAATTATGTTAATGATTGGTTTATTTCATTACGAGGTTGATTGCATTATCGACTGGGTTGAAAGCATACAAGAAATTCCATTAGATGTGATGATTTTTTTCATTAGTACATGCATGAACTATGTATTCGCCAACTACACATACATGCCTTGCATGTGTACACTAGTATTTTTATAATGTATTAAATTAAGAATTTTGCTTGTTTGATGTAGGTGTATAATATCTTACTATAAATATTAAGTTAATTGATTGATTAAAGTTAATGCTATTTATTAAGTTAGTATATTTGATTAGAGTTAAAAATATTGATTAAGTGAATTGATTAGTTTAGTTTTACATACATACATACATATATGTATGTATGTACACACACATGTGTGTGTGTGTGTGGAAGTGCTACATTTTAAGTGGAATTTATTAAATTGGTATGAATTACTTACTATTTATGAAGTTTGTATAACTTGACAAAAAGATGCCAGAGAGGGGAGAACTTTGAGAAGGAGTTTATCCTTTCAAGGAGAAAGGCAGTGGAAGGGGGATAAGGGGGATGGTTTGGGGGGGCCAAGGGAGGAGAGTGATTTTGGAAGTAATTTGGTAAATGAGAGGAAACATATGTTATGAAAACTTGGCATTGATATTGGAAATTAGGACTTGAGGGTAATTTTGACTTGATTGAGATCTGGACATATTGGGGTTGTGATTTTTGGGGCTTGGACACAGAGGTCCAAAAAACCACCCAAGATTTTCCTAGAGCCAGGAAGTTGGTGAGGTTGTTCCTAGTTGGCTGGGAGGACATAAATCCAATTCAGGCAGTTTGGAGGGAAAAGAAGGCAAGGAGAACTTAGGGAGTAGTTATAAGTTACAAGGGACTAAATCAAGTAGTGGTTGATGCATTTTTGTTATTTACTATTTAGCTATGGTGAATTGTTTAATTATGTTGTGTATTGAAAAANGGGGGGGGCAAGGGAGGAGAGTGATTTTGGAAGTAATTTGGTAAATGAGAGGAAACATATGTTATGAAAACTTGGCATTGAGATTGGAAATTAGGACTTGAGGGTACTTTTGACTTGATTGAGATCTGGACATATTGGGGTTGTGATTTTTGGGGCTTGGACACAGAGGTCCAAAAAACCACCCAAGATTTTCCTAGAGCCAGGAAGTTGGTGAGGTTGTTCCTAGTTGGTTGGGAGGACATAAATCCAATTCAAGCAGTTTGGAGGGAAAAGAAGGCAAGGAGAACTTAGGGAGTAGTTATAAGTTACAAGGGACTAAATCAAGTAGTGGTTGATGCATTTTTGTTATTTACTATTTAGCTATGGTGAATTGTTTAATTATGTTGTGTATTGAAAAATTGTTGCTGGCTACTTGAAAATGTAAATTTATATTGCATATGTTGAAATTGCATCAAAAGAAAATAAAAGAATAAACTATTTTCATGAAATTTGGTAGAAACTTTCACATATTCACAACAATACTTTTATTATGATTTTTTATTTCTTTTAGAATAATAGAGATTACACAAATTACAATAGTGTTAACTTCTGAAGCCCTGAATGAAAGGGCCTCACACAATCATGTTAAGCATATTCTTGTTTGAGAATATCTATCATCCATCTCCTTGTCATAATTACGAGGACTTAAAATCTTAGAAACATTAAATAGAGGTAAGTTTGTGAACCTTGTATGTAGATAACCAATCACCTTCATTCCAAAAAACATTCTCGATAGAATGCAATCATATGATGTCCCTAATCTTTGTGACTTGGGAAAATTCTCAAACCTTGATGCATGTACATGTACCATACTTGTGCCATATTTAGACTCAAGAGTTCCTCTTTGTGCTTTGCTTAAAAAGTTGATATATGCACAACATTTTCCCTAAATATGCTTCTTAGAAATTACTTATGAAGCATGTTAATAGTGATATCTAAAGTAGTGAAAATAGAAGCTCTTAGAAATTTTGATTCAACTTATCTAAATCAAGAAGCACCTATGGAAGTAAAAGGATGGAAATTGGATTTGAAATATCATTACCTACACATACATTTTTTCTATACTATCTCCTAGTCTTCTAACAAAGAAAGCATGAACTTAATGATACTTTCCGTGACCTTGCCTTTATAGACTATGAATTGTAACACCTCTAACCTAATGATCTAAAATCACTCCATTGATGATCCAAATTGGATTGAGAACAAAACTAAAGGACACCATATTGCAAAGATAACACATGATACAATATTGAAAGCAAAGTATTACATGAGTGGAAATCAATCATGTTAATAAATAAACTAGTGAAAAACATTGTAATAGACATAACAATACAAAGTAGCTAGAATGGTGGTATCTTATCTTTGAGAAGAGATGTGATGGATATGCTCATTCACAACAAGTCCATAAAAAAGAGGTTCAAAATACATTGTAATGATGCCAAAATTCCTAAGAGGAAAAAACCCTAATTTGTAAGAACCTTGACCCTGGCATGAAGTTGGGCTTGAGTGGGAATGTTGAGTTGGAAGAATTTAAGTTGTCCAAAAAAGGGGAGACTTTCCAACATCATAAATTTTCACTCGGTGCTCTATTTTTTATATTCTTTTTCATGTCAGAAAGAAAGATAAAAAATCTAGCTTCCACGACATTGGGTAATAACAAAAAATGAATGGAAAGGCCTTGAAATTGCACTATAAAATCATGACCTAAAAACTATTAATAACATAACCATTATAATATGCCCCTAAATGGCCAACCAAATTAATTATCTCTTTCATGTCTTCATGTATTTTATCAAATTTCATGACCCATGAATAAACTTTGTTTGCAAATTGATCGATAAATTGCGAATCTAGAAAATAAGATGAAGTATCATTTGTTGATAATGCTTCACAATGAGTTATGAAATGGATATCTAGTAAGTGAGGATCATCTTGAAAAACCTTAGTAAATAAAACTTCATGGATACCCTTCATGGTATAAATCCCATCTAATCCAAATCAAACTAACGCAATCAATGATAGATCCATCTCTGCTAAAAGAGTTGTGATCGCATTATACATAAATTGAGTTGTTCCATTCTTTACTTGAAGCATGCACATGAGTTTTGTTAAATGTTGACCTCTTCCTTCATTTGAAAAATATGTAATATAAATAATCAAATGTTATTCTCTATCTGATTAGTGAGCTCATTAGTTGAAATTGAATAAAATAGGTTATGGAAAATCCTATCTTGTAACTTTTCCCAATATACATATATAACAACATGTAGAAAATATTTCCATATGTTGCATTTGTATATGTTGAGTATTCATTTGTTAGAGGCATGTGTGGAGTGTCGTTAGTCCTATTCAAATCACAAATTGAATTATACACTTCTAACGGTAAATCATATATGTCAACAAAATAGATATTTTCAGTCACAAATATAATTCTCTCCTTCTCAATATCTACAATTAGTTCTTCATGCTCGATAATTAGAAGATTAATTTGTTTGGTTTCTATCTCCAAATGCTACAGAGAAAATTTACAAGCCTTTGAATCTACATGGCCATTTAGACCACTGACTTAAAGAGTGGTACTTCCATCTTTAACAAATGGAATTTCCCTCTTATATTTAACACACCTAGAACACTTTATCATTTCAACACCATGATACTATTTTACAACATAACCCCATCGTTAGTTGTGGGGAAGAGGATGAGGGATATGCCATAGGTTGTGATGGTAATCCTAGGGTTATCACATGCTTGAAGGTTTTAGGTTTTAACTCCTAATTCACGAGGGAGGATCATATTATCTCTTGGAACCTATGAATGAAAGGATCGATGAAGTGGACTATGGGGAGGGTGATACTCCTAGCTCCACATATATTTTGGAGTCCCATCACAAGTTGATAAAGTTATGGAATAATAAAAGAGACATAAATGAAAATATGGGAGTAAGTGATGTGGTATGGGATCTGAATGAAATTAATATAGATGGAAAATATGTGATAGGAGAGGCAAAGATGGAAATGTTAGATCCTTTATTGTCCTTATATTAAGGATCAAGGGAGGGAAAGGACAATCAATCTCTGTCTTCACTAGGAGGAAATATAGGGATGTCTCTCAACAATTCTCTTTGTGTTAAATATGATAGGCAAAATGTTAGTTCTATGCATTCATCTAATCCTCAGTAAAATTGAGCCTGGTTCTAGGTAAAGAAGAGATCCATTTGAATGTCAGGAAGAGTGGGAGTTTTAGGGATAGAGACTTTCCAAAGATAAAGGGTAATTCTAGAGTAGTAAGAAGGAAGAGAACCCCATAAATATATAAGCATAAAATCAGACAAGGTCAAGATGCTCATTGTGTTAGACAAATATTGAATGAAGTGGAAGGTTTAAGGGAGATAACGCTTGTAGGGAAATTTATTGGGATTTTTTTTACATGGAAAACCATAAACCTATGGATGAATGATCATTGGAGATCAATTTTAGGCTACTCTTTGGATTTCCATATTTTAGTTTGTGGCTAGAAATATTTTTTAGTGAAGAACTCTTGTGATGCAAAAAAACTTCTCAATCAAGATTGGTAAAGGGGGCCTTCTGACATGATTTGTAAAAGGTGGAATTAAAGTTTCAAACCAAGGTTAGAACCCTCTCATGTTCAACAAATTTGGGTTTTTCTCCTGGGTCTTCCACTGGAAATCCAGAATAGAAATATTTTGGAAGGTATTGGGGGATCAATTGGATGTTTAATTACCTTGGAAGATAAGTTATGGGAGAAAAAATATATGAGAGTGATAAAAATGTTTGCAAAGAATGATTTTAGAGGAGGCATGCCCATTGACATTGAAATTGAAATTGATTAGGGGTCATGGTCATTTGCACATAATCTAGACTTCTAGAAAATACCATTCAGATGTGGAGCTTGTCATAATTCAAGCCATCTTTGGGAAGACTGCAAAAACATTAAAGGATCATTCCTCTAGAAAAATAAATTATGGGTAAAAATATTGTGCTCTCTTGGAGATTCCATGGTGGAAGTGGAGAAGTTGGGGGATAAGAAGAGTTACGACTACTAGGTTCCAGAGCCTTCTTCATCTCTAAAAAATGAACAAGCTTGGACTCTGTCATTGTATAAGAAACTTCTTTAGGGTATTCAAGAGGAGGACTTAGTGCAAGTTAAATCGTCGATGGGAGAAGGTATGCATATTCCAAACTCTCCCCTATGATTTCAAATAGTAAATTTATATTATCCCTTGTATGTTGAGTGTTTGGGTTCTAAAATTCCACATCATGAGGGCTTAGGGGACAGTGATCATAGGGTTCTAGGTTCCTCCTTTCCTATGGTTAACCCTAAATTTGATGGTATTTATCAAAACCTTGACGAGTTTCTGCATATAGATTCATATAGGGGAAGTATGGTTCTTCATGAAAGAGTGATAACAAGTTACACATCTTCCTCAAAGGGTCTTGATACTGTGTGAAATCTTGAGGTTATGATAGAAGAGGTAGCTCCAAAATTAAACTCTCATACAGAAAATGTCTAAACAAATTTCCAAAAACCCCCTTTCAAGACCCCTTACCTATTAAGGTAAAAAAAGAGTGTATTGAAGAACCAAGAGACTAGCCCATTATTTGGAAGGAAATCCCTTATCTCTAAGGAAAAAACTCAACAAAGAAGGAAGTAAGAGAAGGAAAACAACTTATAATTAGTGGGGTCCTTAGAGCTTGAAAGACACAAAAAGTAGGGATCAAAAGATAACTATTTTCCTAAATTTTAGAGGGTCGGGGGTAAACTAAAGTTAGAATCCCTAAACATGATTTTTATAGTTTATGAACCTAGTGTAATTCTTATCTAAGAAACCTGTGTTGGGTCAAAAGCTACAAAAAATTTGTCGTCTTTCTTGAAAGATCATAAATTTTGCTCAATAGATGTTGATGGTATGTTGAGGGGGATTGGTTTCTAAGTGGAACCCTAATTTTGAACATATATCTACCGATGTATTGCATGCAAGAATTGAGATTGAATTTAAATCAAAGGATCTAGGTAGGGTTTTTGGAACCAAAAACCTATACAGGCTCCATGGAGACAACAATTTTTTTTTGGGTTTGGATTGGAGCCTTAAGACTCCTGAAGGGTGATTATATAATTTTGGGTGGTGACATCGATTTGACTCTCAATCAGAGGGAGATTTGGGGAGATGTGGTGAGGAGGGAGTCCTTGGAAATCCTTTTCACTCATTGTTTTGAAGAGCATAAGAATTATTGATGTAGAACCAACTAAGATAGTTCCCACTTGGAGAAATGCAAGAAGAGGAAGACCAGGAATATCAAAGAGCTTGGACACGTTCCTTATTTCCAACCAATTGATGGAATATATAGCTACAATTAAATCTTAGGTGGATTGTGTGGGGTCCTTAGACCACTTTCCCACTCTATTTCAATTTGAGTATGAAGGATGGGAACCCCTACCCCAGGGGTGATTTNNAATAACATTAACATTAACCTTTCCCTAAGCATGAGTTCAACTTGAAATGATGGTAATTGATTAGAATATTCTTAAGAAGTATTTTGTCTCTTATGAGGAACAAAGGTTACAAGGACCCAATATATTTAGTTAAAATATCTAGTCTCTTACGCAAGGAACACCAGAACAACCTCCTTTATCTCGATAGCCAAGAAAAAATAGAGTTATACATCAACTAATTATAGAGTTGGTTTGACCACAACACTAGAACCATCAATTTTCTTAACACTAACTCACATCCATCATCCCTTTAAGTGACCATATACCTCCCCACCCTCTGAGGCAAACTCATATAGTTCTTATTATTTAAGAGCTAACTAGATGGTTTGGATTAAGACTCCACCATTAAGTTTATAATCAAGGGACGTTAAGGCCATCAATAAGCAGGTCTGGTTTTCGACTTCCTAATAAATAAAAAGAAATATAATCATTCTTTCAATAGTCTAACCAGCTGATCTAAATTGTAAAAGAGCCATTTAATTTTATCATCAACTAGAATTTAAATACTACCGATTAGTAACAAGACATCTAATACAAAGAACTTTAACCACTATTGACCTTTAATATCCAACATTTAATAACAAACACGCAAAGCCAAATGACCTAAAATTAACATAGCACTACCCACGCTAACTAAGTCAAGGCAGAAGGCGTTAATAAGACATTTATTAACTCAATTTACTACAGGAGTCTAACTTTACTACAAGGACCAAGGTGACAGTTGTACGCAATCATAAAGGGGAAATGGTTGGGAAGTGTAAGCGCCACAACGCCAAACTAATTACTACCATGCGCCCTCAGAACACGGCACTGCCAGGTAACAATAAAACGGATAAAAAGGTGATTTATATTACGGTCCTCAAAGCAGAAAGTTGAAGGCTAAGTCGTTAAGCTTATGAGTTTTTAAAGGTTAAAAAAATATATGTGGATCCTTACACTAGTGATACTGTTTAAACCACACTCAGAACTAATATAAGGAACGTTTGAATATAAGGGAAATGGTTAAATTGAAATGGCAGCTGCTAACATAAATAAATGAAGTTACAACCATAAACAAAGGTGCCATATTAACACGGTTTGGGTTAATGATAATAGAAAAGCCTGCAGCAGTGCGCGCATGTCGAATCAAGGACGATTGGTGCACGCAACTAGAAATCGCGCCTCACAGAGGCAACCCACAACGGTAGATGTCAAATTTAAGGGTTCACCAATGCCAGATTAATAGAGCTGACAGGGTTTAATGGTAATCCACGTGGTTTGCATGGCGAACTAAACCAGTTTCAATATAGGGGCAAACCAAACCACGAATTTCAACCCAACGCATAGATTTACAACCAAATCGCACACCAATCAAAACCAAAGAATGACAAACCAGTACGCAAGGAGTTATTACATAAACGCGGAGATGTGTATTCCACAAATCGCAGAGAGGTGTAAGACATAAACGTGGAGTTTTAATGGGTTGAAACGAGCGGGTGTCAATCACCGATATGGGTAACACAAACACAGAGATACAACGAAGAAAATAGAAATTAGGTGGCTGGGAAAACGTAGGTGTATCCTCCACCATATCGCACAGGAAAACCGACCCAAAAACGCAACACCAAAGCATAGAAGTAAAAACCCAACTCGTAGAGTTTGGGTGGCCGAAAATAGTGGGTATCCTCCAACGAAATAGAACCCCCCAAAAAAATCAGAGAACGGTGAGGAAAACTGGGGCATCTTCCAGCAAATCGCAGAGGTTTCAACCATATAAACGCAGAGAATTTAAACTATAAAAACACAGAGAAATTAAACCAGGGGTGATTTTAAGAACCCCCCCTAAATTTATATGTATAATAAATGGGCGAATCCCCATGATACATAGGAAAAATTGAAGGATATTTTATCAATAATATAAAATGTATATATAATTTTTTGGCGAATATTTTAGTCAATTATATAATCTTGTAAAATATTGGCGAATATTTCATTGAATTATAAAATCTTGTAAAATATTGGCGAATCTTTCACTGAATTATAAAATCTTGTAAAATATTGG
>SNQJ01S0010762.1:59487-93250 GCA_010110895.2 Picea sitchensis | reverse complement strand
ATATTGATGAGTAGTGGACACATGATTGGTACATACTTGGTACATGGTTGGATGCACTTTTTTATGGTACAGGTTGATTACAGGTTGTTTGGTATAGGTTGGAACATGCTTGATGCACTTGTTTATGGTACATGTTGATTACAGGTTGAGGTACAGGTTGATGCATGGTTTATGCATGATTCAGGTTTATTGGTACAAGTTTACAATGGTATATCTCACAGTGATAGTGTGACAGTGGTTCCATCATTCTACTTCTACTTCAAGGCAGTTGGACGGGGCAAGGACAAGTGGTTGTAGCCGCCTTCTGTTTGTAGCCGGAGAACATAGGGGGTTGTAGCCTCCTTCTGGTTGTAGCCAAAGAATAGGGGAGTTGGAGCTTCCCTCAGGTTGTAGCCTGAGAAACAAGGGGTTTGGAGCCTCCTTCCAGTTGCAGCTGGAAAACAAAGGAAGTTGGTGCTTCCAATGAATGTAATTCTTCAAGACATATAAGAAAAATCATTCCGTGGTATTGTGTATGTGTATTGTGTATTGTGTATTGTGTATGTGTATGATTGCTCATTGTTCATTTCTTATTTACTCTGCAGTTATTGGATGATAATGCTACATTGATATAACACTTGGATTATATGGTTAAAAAGGATTAAATTTTTCTATTACTGATTCACCCCCCCTCTCAGTAATCCAACACCTTACTCCAAAAGGACAATATTCTTCTTCTTTTGAATATTTTAGACCTATATATTTGTGTAATATTTTGTAGAATATTATTTCAAAAATTATTGCTAACATTCTTAAGGATATTTTGTTAGGTTTTATCTTAGAAGAATAACTCATTTTTCTCTTCAACAGGTACATACACAATGTGTTTGGAACAACCCAAGAAGGGATGAATACAATCAATACCAAAAGATGCCAACAATGGTGATGAAAATTGACCTTTCAAAAGCATATGATAAAACAAATTGGTTATATATCAGGTTGTTTCTGCTTCAATTCGACATCATTATGTACACTATTAATTGGATAATGGGATGCTTATCTTTTACATCTTGTGTTGTTTTAATAAATGCATCTCCTTTGGGATTTTTCAATGCTACTAGAGGGCTTCGTCAAGGTTGTCCCTTATCTCCTTTCCTTTTTGTTTTAGTTATTGAAGGGCTAAGTATGCTAATAAATGATGCAAGGAGGAGAGGAGTATTAAAAGGGATAAAATTTAATGAGGTAGTTGTTATCTCTCGTCTTATTTTTGTAGATGACATTATGATATTTGGTCAAGGCTCCATTAGAGAAATGAGGTCCATAAAGAAGATAACTGACATGTATTGTTTAACAACTGGTATGTAAGTCAATATGATGAAGTCCTCAATGTCGTTCAATGAGTTTGGGGAGGAAGTAAAATTTGAAGTGGTAAATTCGATGCCCATGAATCACATAGAACTTGAACAAGGAATAAAGTATTTAGGTGTTAAATTAAAGCCAAGTGACTATAAGTAAGCTGATTGGCTCTATATTTTTAATAAAATTGAATTCACAATTTTTGTATGGCAAAACATATGGCTATCTTGTGGCGGCAGATTGGTTTTAGTTAAATTTGTGTTAGAAATCATACCAACGTATTGGATGTCCATTACACACATTCTAAAAGGTATTCTCAACAAAACCAGGAAAAAGTGTTTTAGCGTTTTATGGATAGGAAAGAGAGAAAAGGAAGGAATACCATTGGTTAAATGGTCTAGACTGGCAACCCCAATGGAAATAGGTGGATGGGGGCTGGAGAACATAAATGTCTTCAACTTGGACTTAACAACAAAGAACCTATGGAGCTTAATATACAACGAGGGCTTGTGGGGTAAAGTGATGGAAGTAAAATACTTAAAAGGTAAATCCATGGAAGAATGGTATATACTAAAAAGAAAATGTTTCCAAGGAGCCTTAATTTTTTGGAAAGCATTGGTAAGGAATTTTCCCCTAGTTGGATAATGGACAACCTGGAAGGTAGGAATAAGAAACAAAATGAGAGTCAATGAAGACCCTTGGATAATATGTATAGGAAACTTTAGGTTATTTGCAAAGTGTTTTAGATTTTTATACATGGGAAGGAGGGACAATGAAGGAATACCATTGGTTAGATGGTCAAGAGTGTCAACCCCAATGGAAGTAGGTGGATGGGGGTTGAAAAACATAAATGTCTTCAACATGGCCTTAGTAGAAAATAGAATGTGAATGGTAATATACAATGAAGGTCTATGGGGTAAAGTGATGGAAGTAAAATACTTAAAAGGTAAATCCATAGAAGAATGGTATAGACTAAAAATAAATTGTTTCCAAGGAGCCTCTATTGTTTGGAAATCATTGATCAGGTATTTTCCCCTAGTTGGATACTGGGAAGCCTCTAAGTTAGGAAGAGGAAACAAAGTGAGAGTGGGGGAAGACCCTTGGATAGGATGTAAAGGAAAATTTAGGTTATTTGCATATTTGCTTAATAATCCACATTCTATGGGTTGTTACTCATTAGAAGATGTGACAATTCCTTTTAGAAGGAATAGTTAGTCCCAAGGGTGGAAATCAATAGATTCTTTAGGGTTGCAGGGATAAAAAGAAAATGAATGGAATCAATATGTGAATTCACTGAACAACGATGTTATAAAGCTATCAAAGAAAGAGGATACAATCAAATGGTCTAAAAATTAGGGCACAATGGAGTAGACAACTAAATTGGGTTATTCAACGAGAATGGAAGAATTACAGTTTGTTGAAAGAATGTGGTGGTGGAAGGTGGTTTAGAAGATGTAAATCCCATTACAAACTAAAATTTTCCTATGGATAGCCATGAAAATAAAGTTTTAACATGGGATAATAGTCAAACGAGAAGTTGACATGAGCCAAGGAGATGTATTATGTGAAAATATAGTGAAAAATCTATGGACCTCTTGTTTGTCACTTGTTTTTTTTCTAGATTTGCATGGAATAAAGTTTTACAAATATCAAATGGGAGAAATAAATAATATTATATGTCTCTTTTTGATTGTTTTTATTCATGGACAACAAACAAATAAAAAAAAGCCTTTAAGGCTTTGCCTCGTTTTGTATTGTGGGGATTTGGAGTTCAAGAAATTGCATGTTTTTTCAATGAATTGATATGAATCCTACACAAGTATCCTGCAAAATAGAATTTCTTTTGAAGGTTTTTGGAAGCCTCAGTAAAAAAAGTTTCAAAGAATTTTGAAAGAGCCAAATATTTTTTTTTGTTTGTTTGTTAGTTTGTCCGTGACATGTGGGAATAACCTATGGCTAAGAAATAATGACTTAGGGGTATCTAAGCCGTCATAATCACCCGAGGATCGCACCCTTCTTGAGCCACACCAGCCCTTAACATGGCTGGATTTTTTGTCCCCGTAGGTTTCGAACCGAGACTTTAACATCACAGAGTGCCTTAACAGCTCACTCCGTCACCGACTGTCCTACACCTCGGGGAAAAAAGGCATGCAGGCTTGGCCCAGTTAAGATTTGTTCCACGACTATACCATGTCCTTGCTCAGATTTGAGCACAAGACCTGACCTTCATTGCAAGAATGACTTTACCATCCAACCACCTCTGCTGACCTTAAAAGGTAAGCGAGCTTGGCCTAGTTAAGATTTCCGCGACTAGAACACATCCTTGCTCGGGTTTGAGCACAGGACCTGAACTTCGTTGCAAGAACGACTTTACCATCTAGCCGCTTCCGCCGACCTTGAAAGAGCCAAATATTGATTATAGGAAGGCTTTGGGATTTTTTTTATGGGGCTTATTAAGGAACCCCAGGTATGTGTGGGGAAAGATAATTATTTTCTTTGAGTCCACTCACTTTCTTATTTGAAATATGTTGTTGGTAAAGGTTATGATAATAGAGTCAATTTCTATGCATTATGCCTCCTTCTGAAAACAACTGTACAATAATGATTAAAGCAGTTACATGTATATGGAGACTCCAAGTTGTTGATAGATTGGGAAAACAACAATTGTAGAATTGAAAATTTGATGCTAGGTCCAATAATGAACACGATTATGAAGGTAAAAAGTAGTTACAAGGAGCTTACTTTCACTCACATTTATAGAGAGTTCAACACAAAAGAAGATCAAGTCTTCAAAGAAGCTTTATTAATGCATTAAGGGATATTATTTAAACAAGAGTTTAGAAGAGGGACTATAATTTAAAATCTTGAAAGAGCCTTATAATAATGAAGATAGAAGGTTCCAAGTACTATGTTGGGATAATGTTTTGTTTAGTTATTGTTCTAAGCCTCTCGGCTGTAAAATGTTGTATTTTTTATTTATTTATTTTAATAAAAGGTTGTCTGAATGGAGCCTAGGATGATTGTAATATGTAGGTATATGATTGAGATGAGGACTGGTGAAAGATAGGTCAAAGACTATGTCATTTTTTTTATATCTTTCTAAGGCAGTCAAATGTATGTTCTCATTTCACTCTTGAAATATCGAATATATAAGTTTTTTTTCTTGGAAAAAACATAAGCCCATGGAAAATTTGTTTTCCAATTGGACTCTCGATAATCATTATTATTGGTCTATTTCTTAGTATGGAGGCCATGTGTTGACAAGTGTAAATATGATACAATACTTAATTTCACCCACTAACAGAGGAATAAGTCTTTTTTTTTCTAGGTTACAAAGCCCAGGGAAACCCCCAAGTAGTTTTCCTCATTTCAAGGATGGTACCCAAGGTAAACCCTAGAATCTTTAGGGCACAAGGTTGGTCAAAAATAAGTCTTGAATCCATTACAATATCATACTCGTTATGAGCTCAACATGTCACTTGTGGGAATTGAACTCGGGTGGGAAGTGTTAGCACTCTATAAATTTGTTCAACTGATAAAACAAACGATAGAGGTAACCTACAAACCAACTTTAGAGCTAGGTACTAGCCTGATTAGCTTAGAGAGGGCTCTCTCTTGTCACTTGGTGTTTATTTGGCAATAAATGGCTAGGTTTAGTTTGTTTTTGGGGGATTTTTATAAATTTGTTGGCAAGGAAGGGGGAGGACACTCAGGGCTATGGAGTCGAATTTCTGAAAAAAAATAGAAACACTAACTGGTTGTAGAACTCTCCATAGGATAAAGGTTAAATGAGGCGATGAATCTGAGTTATAATTAGTAATTTGCAGAGTGTAAGAAGAAAGGAGAAAACAAGTGACTGCATTAGAGAATTAGTGAAATGAATTATGAATTAGTTATGAAGAAACTTAGTTTAAAAATCTTAAGCCAAGAGCATCATAAGATGAATTCTGGGCCTTTAAGCTATCCAATTTAGACAGAAGACAATGCTAATGGAATCATAAACACATGAAATACATACAAAGAGAGAAGACAAAAGTCATATCACCACCATTAGAATCTTTTCATGGAGATTTCAAATACTTTTGCATATGTATTTTATTCAGCTTCACAAAATTACAATTGAGTTCAGAACAACTAGAATTGTGCCCTGGTGCTTCTGCCAACTACTAATGCATTTGGAACGCCTAATATTTATACCGGCTGAGTTCCTTTTGTTTGAAACTGATTACAATGATTACAAAGAAATGCTTCGGCTTCTGAAGCCGATTACAATGAAACGTTTCAGTTTTGAAACCGTTCAATGATTATAATGAAACATTTTTTGATCTAGACTCTGGCTCTTTTGGCATTTCAGTCCTTCTCTTTGTCCTATAACTCTGTCTCAACCCTTCGCTGTCTTTTATTGACCTCAGACATCATTTTCCAGGCCCTGGAAAATTGTAATGGCCTTACCCAGCTGGACTATCGCCTTCGATTGCAAATTAGGGACTGCTCGATCTCATATATAATTCCCTGCCTGAAAATGAGTGGAACTGGTGAGCCAATTTAGTGTGTGGTTGAGTTGCAGGTGAAGGACGATGTTCGCGCCAAGGTTTAACAATCCAGTGTTTAAAAATAATAATAATCAAATAATTTAATTGACTAACGATCATTTTTCAGGGGCGAGAGGAAGTGGTTTGGGGCAACCCGTGTTTCGCCTTGAAATGAACTTGGTGGCGCCACGTAGTCCCGAACAAAAACCATGGTTTTCATTTCGGCTCGCTCTCCCAATTTTCTCCTTCGCGCAACTTCTCACCTTGAAATATTCCTCGACCGTCGATCTTGGTACCTCGTGATCTGTGACGTGTCAGGCCCGATCAACTCCGCGTGCCTGCTAGATTTAGCCCTTTCCTGCCAGATTTATCCCCTTTCACTAGTTTATCGGGATTCTAAATTGGTTTAGCATCCTGCTAGATCCTGAAACCTTGATTTCACCTAAAAAAATTAACATGTGATAACAGGAAGGACAACAATCATTCCTCCCAAACACCCAAGATAAACCCAATTGACAACAAAGGAAGAAGTTATTATGTGTAAACAATTTTAATTATGACCAAACATACCACATGATGATGTTAGACAATAATAGTATAATGTCACATTGAATCATTGAACATTTTTTGCAAACACACCTTTCTATGGTTTGTAGTGTCCCCCCACCACATAACCCATAAAAATTTTCTGATACCAATAAAACTAAATGCATCTACACCATTTCTAAAACATGAATGAAACAACTCATAATCATACACAACAACATCAATTTACTTAAAAATCATATTTACATGCACAACAATAAAGAAACCCATGAATAAAATTGGTAAACATAGATAAAATTCACTTATCTTTTTACAGGAAATGAGCAACCAACTACAAGGGATGGATGTTCCTCCCAACAATATATTTTCTGCTCCATATCTCAACAAAAAATCACCCTTGAGTTGGGGCTTCGAATCCAAAAAAGAGGGCATCTCTCATAGTCCAATTCACTCCCACAACAATTTAGTTTTCCTAAATCTATCCCAATCCTCTAGCTCTCTCTTCCCCTCAACCTGTGCAACCCAAGGAATTGGGATCCCCCTTCACTGCAAATAGTCCCTCAGGCCATCCCTCTTCCCTCTAGGGTTCTAGCACAAGTTTGGATAGGAATCTCTATTACTGGGGACTCCAAGGAAGGTAGATTCCCTAATAAAACTAATATGACAACATGTTATCCCCATTTTGTGGGATAACTAAGGAGATGATGTCTCGAGGCCCTCAAGTTGCAGATATAGAGTGTCRAGATACCAAATGACTAGCAATGTCCACTTGCACATAAAGAAACCCTCTCTATCACCACATTCTGATCCATTGTCAGCACATCCACCACACCATCCAACTTTTGGAAGGCAGATGGGTCTTKCTCCATGCAGTACAAGTCAGGTATTGTGGCAGGTAATCACCCTAATATTTGAGGCATTTAAACATGTTGTATTTAAGCTKCTTTTGATTAAATAAYGCCTRCTTGGACATTATTCTTTTGAACCYGTTTCACCTTGGTGAATGTCATATATTTTCTAGTAAGTGGCCAACCTTTGGGGAAGGCTTGTGATTGGGGGTCCCTTAAGGGGTTGGCATATCATTCCRGACCATACTTACCAATTTCCGCTCATTACACTCCCATCATATTGTATTCTTCTAGGCCCTTTGACTTTAGTGACCCAAGAATGGCATGTACCTCATTTCATGGGAAGAAGGGGCTAAAGGATCAAAGGGATTGTTGTTGGTTAAAAGGACAAAATCCTAAATATAGACCTTCTAGATGCTTCACCCAGGGATCCCCGAGAATGAAATGGAACGCTTCTCTATAAGAAATAGGGGACCTACAAAAATAAATGACAGTCAATTCTTAAGGGGTTAGTTGGAGGATGGATAGGTCTCATCACAAGCCAACCTATCATGATCATGGGTATTTAGTGATATGACATTACCATCATCTGGTCACCAAGCCAGGGTAGTGGCTCTCAGTTACACAACTGAGAGAAAGGGGGTCTCATCATGATCCAACCTTCTCATTTCCGCAAGGTATTTTTGAATGACTTTGTCATTATCTAGACACCAAGCCAGGACAATGGCATTCAACTTATTCCTTAAAACTTGAAAGAAATAACAAGAAATAATAACAAGAAGATAGGCTTGGAAAAAGTGCATCGGAAACGAAGGTGCCACACACCCTCTACAAAGGCACCCATAAATGAGATAATACAAGCCCTTGTATGTAATGAAACTCATCGACCTATGAAGTCTAAACACCTTCCACCTCATCATCCATTACATAACCTTGAAAGTCCATTCTTGGGAGCATCCCCTACTTGAGGGATTTGGTCTACCCAATAGGACTTTTATGACACCCCTCCCATACTTAAACTTGGTTTAATAGTTTCTTTATGATATATATCTTTGTTTATTGCTGCTATTAGGGAAAACAAGCTTAACTTGCTTGTCCACTTGATATATTTGCATTGTATTCTTGGTTTTCCTTGTGTCTCAGGAAGGTACTATATATTTGCAGGTCACTCAAGGCTTTGGCAACCTCAAACAACCCTCAAGACTCATTACCAATCTCCCTTTTACATCTAGAAACTTGACCTATAGGGGAATTCATTTCATACATCACACTTTTAATCCCATTTCCCCCTAAGGTCACCAAGATCCCCCCCTTGAGGTGGACACCTCACCTCTGAAGTGACGAGAACACCTGCCTAAGGTGACAGTGGGTAGGTTCTCTATTAGTTGTCACCATTTGGTGGTTGGGTCAGGATTTTCCCAACCTACAACTTGTGTGATAACATTTTGGGGTAAAATCATGAAGACGGGTAACACTTTCGTGACAATTGGGTCTCAAAAATTCCTAGGGGCATTTTTTTGACCGAAAAAATGTTGTTATAAATTTTTTCGGTTGAAAATTTGCACGTCAAATTGAACAGTGCCCTGACAACGCCCTCGAAATTCGTGTACAATGTTTTTCGGATGAATTATTTTCCTGTGGTAAGAATATTTCAGTCGAAATGTTTATTTTTAACGAATTCCGTTAAAATCTAGGTTTCGGCTGAAAGATTATTTCGGCCAAAAACATGAAATTGGGACTGAAAACAAAAACCAGAGAATTTCCCCAAGCTTACTTAAACTTCGGAGGTTGCGGACTCCTGCAAATACTGAGAATTTGGTTTCGAAAATGACACCAGCATTTCCAAAATTGAATCAACTTTCAATTCCTATAATTTGTTTTCATTTTCTTTATTTTTATCTAATTTTATTTAATTTTTTAAATAAATCACTGCATAATATTTTCAGCAGACATTATGATTCGATGAAATGAAATATCGGTATCTCTAAAAATATACAGTGAAAAATTTAGAAATTTTTTTATTCATAATCCTTAAACTATTCTTTTCAAAAGGGTATATTTAGATTTTAGTTTTAAGTAAAAATTAGGATAGATACAAGGTGTAGAAAAACATGTGTTTAAAATCTGCAATGTTTTCAGCTTGGTCAACTTCAAAAAATTCTAGAAATTATAATATTCATCCGTTAGATTCAAAATTATAGTCATAATAAAATTGAGTCTCTATAGATTGTTGCAGTATATTTTGTTTCTTAAAAACATAATTTTAATAATAGTTACATTGTTGTAGAAAAAAGTTACTCATTATCATTCCTTTCATGTTTAAGGAACATACTGTTAAACAATTGTCAAATTGACATATCAAATCGCGATAACAAAAAATTGAAAAATAATCATGGGAAAGCTAACAAAATTATTCACAAGTTTTGTTTTTACTGTAAAGTGAAATTCTAAATAAAAAAAATACTTTTGTCTGCCGAAAGTTGAAGAACTTGTGAAAATACAGTTTTTTTTCTCATAAAACAAGCAAAAGTGTAGCCCATCTTCATGATTTTACCCTTTGACATTGTTGTCGAGGAGGATTTTGAATCCTCTTCCGAACCCTAATGGCACTTTGGCAAGCTATCCCAAAGCCTTTCCCCTATATTTCCTAGCGACTCCACCTAAGGGACTTTCCCTTTTCACCTTTTTATGAGCTCTTCTTGAAGCTCATCTGGTGACTCCACCTTTCCAAGAACCCACCTTATCCCTTTCCATATTTTGATGAGCCTTGAGATGATCCGGTGATTCCATTGAGGTATTACCCTAAGTAATGGAAACATGGATCTATGGTGCTTTCATGAAGCATACACGACCTTGGATCTTGAATATATTGACGGATATTCAAACAAGTGCCCGATAAACCAATTCAATGTCCTCCCAAAGTTTGATGGTAGTCCATTGTCGGTCGTAGCACACATTGTTGAGTTTACCAGATGCATTTACATTTTGAGTGTACAATATGAGGATGTATGCCTATGATTGTTCTTGTTTTCCTTGGGAAGTGAACAAAGGGATTGGATCAATCATTCTTGCAAGACAAGAAGTATATAATCTTTGATGATCCTCATCAGAGAGTTCCTTAAAGGTTGGGGACTAGAAGCTCAAAGTCTTGAAGATACAATTCAAGAAATGGAGGATGTTTTTTCAACATAAGGTTTTGACCTTGATCCTATTGAAGGTTTGAGAGAAATGATTCTTCCAAAGTTTGTTGAAACAACAGTTGAAAGACAAGAAATTGACAACATCAATGAGGAAAATTTCGAGTGTCTCAAGGAAATCACAGAAGAAGATTACGAGTTTTATGAACAAGTGATAAAACTTTGTCCTGACAAGGACCTTCTGGTTAATTTCCATCAACAAAGAGAAGAAGAGTATGGTTCCATCCTCTAAAATTATGAGGAAAGGCCTTCCCTAAACTTGGCCTGGGAAGTTTCCATTGCATATTATTGAATAGATTTATTATACGACACTATAACTGAGAAGTATTGGTACTAGGAAAACTTCTCAAATGACGATGAGCTCTCTCCATTCCCGAGGAAGTCTACAAACTCATTATAGATTAAGATCAAGATGGTGAATTCTCTGATCCTATTAAAGATAAATAAGACTCGATTAAAGAACAAATCCATGGAGAAACTTTCCAAGAAGAAGAATACCTTGATAAAGTACAATATCCAGATGAGAAAAAGGAGACATTGGTATTCGTGCTCCTACCTGAAGAAGATGATGTCCTTCTACCTTGTTTTCCTCCTGTACATGAAGTTGAAGAAGCAACTAGCCTTAGTGATGAAGAATTTCAAGATCCTATTGAAGCTGCCCCAACCTATGCTCTTATTACACATGAAGACAAAGATATGGCCATTTTTAGTCATATATATAGTCTTATGAAATAAAATTTGGATATGGTTGATGGGAATGTAGAAACTTTCATACAGATTCAGAGACACATATGGGGTTTGGGTCATTTCAATTTTGATGGAGACCCCATTTACGACATTGAGGGTATCCCTCAAGAAAAGGGGTTTGAGTTGTCATCTTCAAAGGGATAATTTTCATACGTCTATGATTCACATGTTTGGAAGCCTAATGATGACATGATTATGGATTTATTCAAGGATGATTGGTCACAACATTTTAAGGATGAGTTTCAGTCATCCCTTGAGACTTGTGATGCAGATATTTTTTATGTATACTTATTGTATGAGGACTATCAACCACCTTTGTAGTCAATTTTGGAAGATTATCAGAACATGGCCATCTCAGAGCGATCAGAGTCTCACTCTACAAAGAGGAAGTATTTTCACATTGAGTATTTCTAGAGGGATTCACAGATGAAGAGGTTGTGTTTTCCTTTCTCTAGACCTAAGCCTATCCCTTACCTCAATCCTTCTTCTCAGGGAAATCATGAGGTCTTCTTGGAATATTTCATATCTTCTCAGTCTTTAGGAAGAAACGATCATGTTAATGAGGATGAAGATAAGACATCATCTACATATAGTAGCCCTCTCCATAGATGGATTGATTAGGCTTGTGGTTACACCTTCAGGAAGAATGATCAGGTTGATGGATTGTCTTTCCAGCAAGATTTCCTCCCTCCCACCCATCTCCATGAGTTTGATTTTACGATTGATTATAAATATATTTATGCTCATGATCATTATGTGCTTGAATTATCTCTGTTGTTTTACATAATCAAGCACATGGGGAGATACTTTGATGAAATGATCAATTGGTTGCACTGGTTGTACGAATTCATCTGACATCACCCATCACTTAATCTGCAGGGCCCCAAGGCCCCAGATAAGTAGGTAGGTCATATTTCTTTCATTTCATTTGAAATTGATTGCTCATGTTAGTTTAGATGCATTTCATATTTCATTTTTCTCTACTTGCATATTGACTTCATGCTTAGTTTTTTTTTTTTTGAAAAAATGATAAAATTTTCTTTTCGAGATTAGTTTTCATTTTTGGTTTTGATGTATATGGACGAAGGGTGATAGAACCACCCTAGATTATATGATTTCTTATTTCAATGTAGGAACAAGTCTACCAGGATATGTTGTGGTTCTCATGCACTCTACAACAAGCACATGTCCTCGAGTAGGAGCCATATGTTATCCCCATTTTGTTGGATAAATAAGGAGATGATGTCTTGAGGCCCTTAGGTTGCAGATAGGGAGTGTCGAGAGATCATATGATTAGAAGTTTCTACTTGCACATAAATAATCCCTCTCTATGACCACATTTTGATCCATTTTCAGCACATCCACCACACCAACCAACTTTTGGAAGGCAGATGGGTCTTGCTCCATGTGGTACAAGTCAGGTATTGTGGCAGGTAATCACCCTAATATTTGAGGCATTTAAACATGTTGTATTTAAGATTCTTTCGATTATAGAACACCTACTTGGACATTATTCTTTGACCCTATTTCACCTTGGTGAATGTCATAGATTTCCTAGTAAGTGGACAACCTTTGGCGAATATTTGTGACTGGGGGTCCCTTAAGGGGTTTTCGTACCATTCCCAACCATACTTGCCACTTTACACTCATTACACTCCCATAATATTGTCTTCTTCTAGGCTCTTTGACTTTAGTGACCCAAGAAGGGCATGTACCTCATTTCATGGGAAGAAGGGGTTGAATGCCTAGAGGGATTTTTGTTGGTTAAAAATATAAAAGCCTAAATATAGACCTTCCATATGCTTCACCCAGGGATCCATGAGAAATCACTGAAACACTTCTATAATAAATAAGGGACCTACAAAAATAAATGATTGTGAATTCTTAATGGGTTAGTTGGAGGATGGAGAGGTCTCATCACGAGCTGACCTATCATGATCATGGGTATTTGGTGGTATGACATTACCATCATATGGTCACCAAGCTAGGGTAGTGGCTCTCAATTACACAACTGAGAGAAAGGGGGTCTCATCACGAGCCAACCTTCTCATTTCTACAAGGTATTTGTGAATGAGATTGTTATTATCTAGACACCAAGCTAGGACAATGGCCTTCAACTTATTCCGTAAAACATGAAATAAATAACAAGAAATAATGGCAAGAATATGGTCTTGGAAAAAGTGCATCGCAAATGAAGGTGTCACACACCCTCTACAAAGGCACCCATAAATGAGATAATACGAGCCCTTGTATGTCATGAAACTCATTGACTTATGAATTCTAAATCCCTTCCACCTCATAATCCACTACATAACCTTGAAAGGCCATCCTTGGGAGCATCCCCTACTTGAGGGATTTGGTCTACCCGATAAGACTTTGATGAAACCCCTCCCATACTTAATCTTGGTCAATTGTATAGGTTTTTTGAGCATTTGTTTAATTTGATGAGGTAGTTTCGATGCACATGTTTAGGTTCCTTGATTATTAAATGTGGTTTACACTTTTCATGATATCTTTGACTTGATATCTTTGGAGGGTGTACCCTTTTGTTTTGCAGGACCTTGCTTGGTGGCCAGTTTTGGGAGAACAAGCCTAGCTTGGGATTCCATGGGGCAAGGATCCCACAGGTTGGATGGTGTAGGCCCACACATCGGATCATAGATACATGCATTTGGAGGCTTACATGGCATCATGGAGGATCTTATACATTGCCTATTACCGAAATGACTTTCCTAGGAGAGGCAAAACGTCACCTTTTGAGGCTTGACATCATGCTTTAGGGGGTTTGATGGTGATGGAGTTATTGAATATTGACACTTGGCATATTTTGACCGGAGGAGACATGGATTGACCCTAGCACATGATGAGGAGGCTCAAGGAGCCCCAATGACCTCCATTCTCTTCTCCAAAGACTTGCTCAAAGTGTCAAAACATCCCCTAAAGGGGTGACATCATCTTATTTTTAGGGTTTCTAATGTGTTAAAGTGAAAATTAAATATTATTATTTGGTTCAAGGGTTAAGATAAGGGTTTTTGACCCCTTATCTTATGTTTTACCCTTGATATGTGGAAAAACTATGTTTTAAGACTTTTGTATAAATAGAGATCATGTGAATCTCATTTGATAACATAACTCTCCCATTGTGAGAAGCTAAGGACTGAAATTTTCGCTACCTTCAATATTTTTTCTCTCTTGTGCTATGGTATGGTGTTCTCTTTGGTTATTGACTACATGATGATTATGCACTAGCTTATGGAGGTCATTTATATCTCTTTATGGTGTTTTCTCTTGGCATGTTAAGAACTTATCTTATTGCAACCTGAATTTGGTAAAGGATACACTTGTTGTTGTTTTCTTTGTTCAAATTTCAAGGTTATTTGAGAAGGTTATTTGATAAGCTTGTTCAAGATCTTGAAGTTCTCTCATTTGGATACTATTCTTTGTGCCTTAGGTTATCTTGCCTCGTTGAGGCGCCCCCTTTCTCTCACTGAAACTTGTTGTTGTTACAAAACTAACCTACAACCAATAGGGATGTAGAAAAACTAACCTTCTAACAATAGAAACCCTCCAAACTAACCCTAGAAATTAGCTATAATTTCTCCCTAATAAACTACTAACCCTAGCGCACGTTTTAGACCAATCAGGAGTAAATTTTATTGGTTAACTTTGTTGATATTTAGCTTGTTTTGCTACAACCATTAAGGTTTTTATCCTTTGCTACATATTTTCTATTTTATAGTCATACTATCATGCTAAAGTCACAATTTTTATTGCTGAAGTGGTGATAGTTCTTTATTAGTTTATTTCTCAGATTTATCCTCTTAAAATTTGGCATCTTATCTAACAACCTCATTTAATAGTTTCTTGTTGATATATATCTATGTTTATTGCTTCTATTAGGGAAAAAAATCTTAACTTGCTTTTCCACTTGATATATTTGCATTTTATACTTGGTTTTCCTTGTGTCTTGGGTAGGTACTATCTCTTTACAGGTCACTCAAGACTTTGACAACCTCAAACAACCCTCAAGACTCGTTACAAAGCTCCATTTTCCATATAGCAACCTCTTGGTACTATCTCATGTGTCACTCAAGGCTTTGGCAACTTCAAACAACCCTCAAGACTCGTTACAAAGCTCCATTTTCCATATAGCAACCTGACCTATAGTATCATTTCACACATCTCACTTTCCATCTCATTTCACTCTAGGGTCACCGATATTCCCCCCTTGAGGTGATTTCTTCATCTATAAAGTGATGGGAACACCTACCCATAGACAATGGGTAGGTGCTCTTTTAGTTGTCACCATTTGGTGGTTGGGTCCTGATTTTCCCAACCTACAACTTGTGCGATAACACAACCCATTGTTCAAGGAAAAATATCTCATACAAAAATCTCCCTCTCTACATGCATAACAACCTGCTTCTTCATGCAACAAGAGATCCAACGAACTCCCCACAACACCTACTATGGCCGCCTTCAAGGTCCAATTCTCCACACTCACTTTTTTCTCCCAAATATGCATGCAAAAACTTCCCACAATGGCCATTTGAATTTCCCTTTTACCCATGAGAGTTGACTCACAATTCCCAAGGTTTATTGTACTCAGTCGCCATTCTCTCATAACTATGGGATGTGACTTTTCCCACCAACCCCTCTTAAATGTGTTTAATGATTGGAATCTCATACACTAAAAGGGAGACTAGAAGGTTCACTCAAAGTAATAATTTTAGGAAAGTGAGTTGGAATTAATACCCATGAATAATCCCCCCTAGACACCTCTCTTAGAAATTCTTAGACATTCACCTCTCTTGTGGAAACGTAGACCCCAAATTACTCTGTCAGTGTCCACCCACAACCAACATCACATTTATTTTATTATTGCAACCATATACAATGTCTACAAATTACATATTCAAGCCCACCGTCGTACATCATATTTAATTACATGTCTCTAAAACGAGGATGTTACATCCCCCCCCCACCTACAAATTGCACTATCCTTGGTGCACAACACCATACTGGCATGCATATATGAAATTTTACATCAAAATACTTGATACTTTTGCAAGTTCAACTCATGTAGAAATTCCAACCATCAATCTCTTGTTCCCCGTGACCTGCACAACCCAAGGAAGTGTACCTCCTTCTCTGCATCACAATTCCTTGGGCTGTACCACTTCCCTTTTATGGATCCAACACAGATTGGATAGGAACTCTCCAAGATTTTTCTCCAGTAACTTCGGCTACCAAAATGGAATCTTGCACACTTATATACAAACAACTTTCTTCAAAAGTTTCAAAAAATTGTAGGTACTCGTCTCGCATGGTCTCCTCATGCTCCCACATGGCATCTTCATGACCGTAGTAGGTCCATTGAATCTTTACCAGATTGATGGATTTTTTTTAGAGAACTTTGAATTTTCAGTCATGGATGCGCACTGGTTCCACCCAAAAGTCCCCTTCATGCTCCACTTAGATCATAGTCCAATCAATCACGAGGTTAGGATCATGTACGTATTTCTTCAATAAAGACACATGAAACACATTATGAATTCTCATGGATGTAGGAAATGAAATTATGTATGCAATTGGTCCTATATTCTCTAAAACTTCAAATGACCCACAATATCTTGTTGCCAATTTTGAGGAACTTCCCAATCTCAACGAGCTCCTTTTAGCCTTTACTTTTAAAAACACATGCTCACCTACTTTAAATTCCCTGTAGGTTATGTTTTAATCTAAGTAACTTTTTTTCATGTCTTGTGCAACCTTTAATTTCTTCCCGATCTTTACGATATGATCTTCCATTTCCCTTAGAAATTTTGGATCAACAACCACTCTTTCTATTGGATTGTCCCAACTCATTGGTGTGTTACATTTCCTTCCATACAAAGATGCAAATGGGATCATCTTCAATGATGTCTTGTACCCATTATTGTAAGCAAACTCAACTAGATGAAGGTAATCTTCCCACTTGGAAATCTTGTCCATTACATATATCCTCAACATATCTTCAATTATCCGATTAGTCATGTCTGTCTTCCCATTTGAATATGGATGATAAGTTGTACTAAAATTCAAGTTAGTCCCAAATCCCTTAAACAACCTCTTCTAAAAGTTGGAAGTGAACTTGAGATCTTTGTCTGACACTATTTCCTTAGGCACACAATGTAGCCTAGAAATATCCTTCGTGTAAATATGTGAAATGTTCTCTACCTTTTGAGTTGTTTTCACCGGTATAAAATGTGCAACCTTCATAAGATTGTCCACCACTACCATGATGGAATCATGTTTCCTTGTTGTTCTTGGAAACTTGGGGATAAAATGTATTGTAACTGCCTCCCATTTCCATTCAGGATCAGGAAATGGTTGTAACAAACTCGTTGGATGCCAATGTCAAGTCTTTACTTTTTGGATGCCTATGTAACAAACTTGTTGGATGCCTATGTCAAGTTTGAACAACACATGCTAATGGCTATAGCACACATTTCATGCACCTTCTTGCTGAGTGCATCAACCACTTTATTCTCTTTTACTTTGATATGCTTGATATCGAAATCATATTCATTGAGAAATTCCATCCATCTAGTCTATATGGAATTCAGTGTTGGTTGTTCGAACAAGTGTTTTAGACAACTATTATTTGTCTTCAGCTCAAATTTCCTGACCATGAGATAATGCCTCCACATTTTTAAGGCATGAACTATGGAAGCTAACTCTAAGTCATGGGTAGCATAATTTATTTCATGCTCCTTCATCTTCCTTGACTTATAACATATGACATGTCCATTTTGCATAAGGACTCCCCCAATCGCTTCCTTGCATGCATCTGTGCACACAACACAAATTTCATCTGGATCTGCAACCTTTAGAATATATGCATTAGTCAATAATTCCTTTAAGTGTTGGAAATTATCCTCTATTGGGTATGTGTTATATTCTTTGAAAAATTGATCCCGTGTACTATGCACTGATATGGGAGCAAAGGGGGTCTGCTTTTTGGTCTGTTTCTTGGTGGTTTTTTGCATATGTTTTATGTGGTTTTTTGGCACGTGGTTTTTTTGTCGATGATTTTCTAATTTCGGTTAATGAATTAGGGTTGCTGACTAATCCAGATCAATGGATTAGGGGTTTGGATGCCATGATATCCTATATGTGTATTGTATTGTAAACAACAAATATGATGAATAAAATATTAGAGGTGCAACTCTAAATAGGTTGTTGGTTTTCCCAATTTGAGTTTCCAAGATAAAAATCTCTGTGTAATGTGTGTGTGTGTGCCATTGTATCTTTTCTGTTTTATTAATAATATGTTTGTAGTAATTAATTGTACAAGGTTAAAATCTGTGTTTGGTATCAGAGAAATTATTAGCTTTAGGGGGGAGCATTTATGGTCAGGGGTTTGGCTCGGGTCTGTGATAAGCCTTGTTACAGTGGAAGATCCATGGTATTGATTCTTCAGGTGAAATGAAATGGTGATAACTTCAAAAATAGAGATAGAGAAATTCAATGGGAAAATTTTTGAGTTGTGGAAGCTCAAGATGGAAGATCTATTGGTAGAAAAAGATCAATGGATCGTGGTGGATCCATGTATTTCACCTATAGGAATGTTAGTAGAAGTCTGGAAAAAGTTGGATCAGAAGGAGAAGAGCACAATCCGGTTGTGTCTCTCAAATTCAATATTATTGAATGTGTCAGGGGAAGCTACAACCAAGAAATTATGGGACAAGTTGGGGACTTTGTATTAGTCTAAGTCCCTGATAATTAAATTGTTCCCACAGAAGAAACTATATAACATGAGGATGAAAGATGGAGACTCAGTGATAGAGCATCTGAACTCCTTCAATACATTGGTAAGTTAGTTATTATATGTTGATATTAATATTTCCGATGAAGACAAATGTACCCGTTTATTGTGCTCTTTACCAGACTTGTGGGATAGTGTGGTTGTGGCCATAGGTAGTAATACAACTACTTTAAGTTTCGATGATGTGGTCTCATCCTTATTGTCGAAGGATATGAGGTAGAATAACATGGAGGAATAGAGTGCATATGCTTTATTTTCAAGAGGATGCTCCCATTAAAGAAATAGATCTAAGTCCTCAAGTGGGAGATCTAAATCTAAGGGTATATCTAAATCTCCCGAAAAGTTTGTAAATGTATGCTAGAGATGTGGAAAATAATGGCACTACAAGAAGAAATGTAGATCCAAAAGTGTTGAGAGAGGGAAGGGATATGAAGATGCTCTGATCCAGGTGGATATTGGTGGCCACCCACCTATTCCAACTGGCTCCTCTTGACAATTTTTAGTTCAACATGTTCTTCTATACTTATTTGTAATTGTGGTTTCTACACTTGTGGGGATGTCTGAATCCATACACATCTTCCAGGTGGAGACTAGTGGCCACGTACCTAATCCAACTGGCTTATTTTGGAACTTTTCTTGTCAGCAAATATTTTTGTACTTCCAGGGCCATTTTGGGGCCCTAAACAATGTTTTTTTTGGCTTGCCATAATCAAATTGTGGACAAAGTTAGAGTTTGAGGACATAATGTGTATTTCTCGAGAAGATATTTCCAACGGGCTATCACACGCCTAAAATGAAGGTCGTATGAAAAAGTTAGGACCTCGGGAAGTTGAGGTACCAACTTACCCATCGGGGCCCACATAAATTTTGATGTTTCATCTCTTAGGGTTAGGTTTTTGGATGTCTAGGGTTTTGGAATTCATGAGTAATTTTAAAAGGGCCTTTGGAGCCTCATTGTAATCATTCTAGTTAGACAGATGCACGTAGCAACAACATCTCTTCTTAGAGATAACTACCACCATTCGAGCAAGTTGTTTTCAGTTTTGCAGTTTTACAGTTTCAGCCTATTTTATTTATTCAATAGAAGTTATTGTTCATTGGATATCTATTGTTTTTCTCTGTATCTCTATGTTATTATACTCAGTCTGTTATTTCTTTCATTTCATTCATAAATTCGGATCAGTGGTATCAGAGTGGTCTGATTTTAATTTATTTTTCTTCTTGCATGTCCCCGACAAGATCTGGGTACAAGAAGTCGGGACTCGAACTGGTCAAACCTTTGCAAGGTCGGCCATGTTGAGCCCAAAAAATACCCACGGGGGACGAGAATAAATATGAAGGAGCAGGAGATCCTTTTAAAATGTTGCTCGAGGAATCCCTTGCACGTCAAAGGAATGAAATGATGGACAACTTTGCACAGATCCTTCAGTGGTTGCCCACAGAAGATGCATCTTCATCAAGCGCCCATGCAAACCCCTTCAAGGTACAAGTAAATTTTTTTATTCCATTATTTGAAGGACTGATAGATGCGGATGCTATAGATAAATGGTTGAATTTGCTCGAAGGGTATTTTTCGGTCCACAATTTTTCTGACAGGGAAAAAATTACTTTTGCACTCCTCAAGGTCGCCCCCCATGTTAAGGACTGGTGGTATACTTACTCTGAGCAAAGGGCCATAGAGGAATCTTCAATATTTGCATTCGCCCCCACATGGGATTCCTTCAGGGATGCCATTAAAGAACAATACTACCTTGTTGGAAGCTACGAGGAATAGTACACAAGATGGGCCACATTGCGTCAAGAAAGGGAACAGACAGTACCAGTCACTGGTGGAGGAACTGAAAGATTTAGAGTTAGAGGAAGATTCTGACTCCGAATCAAATCCAGAAATTCCAACCAAAGTCCAACCAAGCGAAACAGAATAACCATAGGAAGGGGATTGCCTATTTCACTCATAGGTGTGGGTAAAGGGGACTCCACTGCATTTCATTGTCGATATCGGCAGTCAGAATAACCTGATTTAAGTAGAGGTCATCAAGCAATTGGACTTGTCGATAACACCGCACCCACAACCCTACACCATCAGTTGGCTTCGCTAAGTACGAGATCTCTGAGTCATCCAATAGTATCGTCTGACCTACAACATCAAGCCCTTCAAAGATGAGGTATTGTGTGATATTCCTTCCCTAAAAGTTTGTGATGTTATTTTAGGCTAGCCATATTTGTGGAAGCGACATGTTGTGTATGAGTCTAGAACCCGCAGTGTTATTATTACTTTGGGTAGACAATTGTACAGGATACCTTACGTAACGTCACCTACCGCTATTTCTTTAATTCTACTAAGGTCATTGAACATACAAGGAAGTTAATATTCTTTGTGATCTGTGTTCGCAGTAAGTAGAAGGTCGCCACCACATTCATGACCTCCACATAGAGCCTCTCTTTGCAATAAAATCAAGTGGACAATATCATGGAAGAGTACATAGACATCTTCTCCTCACCCACTAGGGTACAGACGTACTTTCAAGTCAAGCATTCAATTTATCTAACCCCCGATGCATCACTACCTAGTGGACCAGTCTATCGTCGCTCACTGATGGAAAATGACGAAATCAAGCGCCAGATCCAAGATATGCTTCAACAGGAGCACATTCGAACTAGTTCCTCCCCTTGTGGAAGCCTGATCGTGTTGGGTCAGAAGAAATATGGGACCTGGAGGCTTTGCATTGATTACAAAATATTAAAAAAAATCACAAACAAGAACCCATACCCAATTCCCCAGATTGATGACCTTCTTAACCAACTCAGGGGGGAAAAGTTCTTCAGCAAGATTGACCTAAATTCTAGCTACCACAAGGTTCCCATCGAATAAAATGATGTATGGAAGACATCCTTCAAATCTAAAGAAGGTATCTTTGAATGGTCGGTCATGCCCTTTGGATTAACAAATGCACCAACAACTTTCATGAGATTGATGGATGATATATTGAGACCCTTCACCAACTCTTTTGTGGTGGTTTATCTAGATGACATCCTCATCTTCAGCAGAACTTGGGAGGATCACATGCAACATATTCAACAGGTTTTGGGCACTCTGCAACAACACAAGCTATATTCCAACTTGGAAAAATGCTCCTTTGGCATGTGTTAACATCTTTATTTTTGAGTAAATTTGGGATTTTTTTCAAAGTTTGTAAAGTCATACCTTGATCTTGAAAAGACCAATGCATTCCAAGTTGATTCATTGAGTGTGTGTATTCCTTTAAAAGAGTTGTGTCTCATAAAATGTTGTCAAGGTCGTTGGGTCATCAAATATCATTATGGAAATTTTACTACCTATGGAGTGGTTTTGTACCTAAACTGCAGAAAGTTCCACACGCTGTGTAAAGTCACTGTGCAAGTACCTAGGTGCTACCCAAAGTGTCTTGTCACCCCAAACATACATATCTCTATCAAAATACCATTTTCTTAGATTACATTTGTATTTTATCACCTATTTCTCATTGCACAACATCCTCCTCCAACAATCAGACCTCTAATCCACATCAAAAATAAATTACTCCACCCGTTACACAAATACCTGACAGTGCATTACACATCCTCTGTTTTTTATGCGCAAGTGCTGAAAGGTTAAGCTTAGTGTCTACCAAATACCCTGCAGATGCAAGTATAAGATTTAGATTTAGCCCTGCCCTATGGTTAACCCTTTTAAAATGGAGTAAAACTCAACCTTGTTGCTTGCTGTGCAAAGTTTATTGACAAATTTTAGCCTTTGAAACCTCCTTGCCTTTACCAGTTTCAATGTTTTATCTTACATCTGCAGCATGGCCACTCAAGGGAAAAATAAATACAAGAAAGGAGGCTCAAGACCTGATAAACCATCTTAGAGAAGATAAAAGAGTATCAGAACACAACATGATGAAACATTTTAAGGAATGCAGGCCAACCATAGATAATGCTTGCAAATCCCTTTCCAACGTCGAGTCAAAGTTGAAAAGAAATGCATCCTTGTTCAAGAAAGTATGAAATTTGAAGGTACAAATTTTAAAATTAAGGAAGGAAAATAGATTTCTTAAAAAAAAGATGCAAACAAATGAGGAATCTAGAAGGAGGTTAGAGCTATTGGCTGAAGTAGCAAAAATATGAAGGAAGGAATCTCACAAATTTGCCTTTTTTTCCGGAAAAAGAGCCATTACAGGTGCAACCCAAATAGTGATTAAAGGAGGAATAAAGTTATAAAGTTCAACATATTTCTATAAGAAACATTTTTTAAATCCCCGTGCCTCTGATTCAAAGAAAGATAACAACATAAATCCACCTCTTGAACTTCGCTGCAATTTTGACAGATAAACATGCATACACAACACTTGCGTAGCAAGCTAGCGCTACGCAAATGTTGTAGTCACATATGAATAAAAAATATAGCATGAATTGATTGGTGTACTACATTGGAGGTCAACACATGTCTTCATAAATTTGCTTCCACCTTAATTTGCACGTGTTTCAAGAAAAATCAAGAGCGCTACGCAAGTTCTGGAAATGACTATTTTTACAGTCAACTTCAAGATCACGTTCTGAACAAATGGAGAGGATTTTGGAAAATCCCAGAGATTTTTTTTCAAGAATGATATCAATAACAAAAACCTCTATCACTTTTTACACTGGTGTCATAGTTTGAGATATTTAAATGAATCTTTACGATCCATTTTTCCAGATTTTAGCATTTAATATTTTCCTATTTTAGTCATCATTTTTGGGCATGGATATCGAGAATATGGAGAAGAATTTTAAAAAAATGGAAGAGGTTTTTATCAAGAACTGGTTCATCTCCAAAAATCTCTCCCCATTTTGTAACAACTATTGTGATTCAAGAGATATGATGTTATCTTTGACCCCTATTTCCCAGCAAAACGAATTTTCTATTTTTAGCAAGTAGTTTACAAATTGTCTTCTTTTTTATGTAATCACATCCAAAATCATAGGATAGCAGGGGATTTCAAATTCTTTATCTTAGTGAGGGTATTTATCTATATATTGGAGTATTTTGAAAGTGTTCATGGGGAGAGTGGGCAGAAGTGTAGATATTTTGATCCTCATTGTGAATTCTCTGAATTTGAAGAAATACAAATCCAGAAGTCTTGAAGTCTTGATGAAAAAGATTCTAATAATGGTGGTCTGAAGTTTGTGATCTTATCTTTGTATGTACTTCTTGTTTCCTTAACTTCATCTCTATTTCATTTGTTTAAATTGGATAATTAAAGGGTTTATGATTCATCTAATGGTGCTTTAGACTCAAGCAATTTAGACTCTGTTTTTTCTTCTTAACTAGGTCAGAATTCATCTCTCATGGTGCTCTGATTCTGTTATATGTTTTCTTCTTTATTTCACCCTACACAACAAATTTAAAAGCTGAAATTCCATCACCTATTTATCCTTTGTTCCTCTGAAGAGTTCTACCTACCAATCATTGTTTTTATTCATTTTCAGGGGTTGACTCCATGCACAATGGTATTATTCCTCTTTCCTAATCAAACCCCATTTTTGACCCTATCCTCATCAACGATCTAGCCATTTTACTGATTAGATAGCCTAGCATTATTAATTGAGTTATAAAGAGAGAGCCCTCTATGGGTTGGAAGGGCTAGCTTCCAGCCTGTAAGTTGGTTTGTGGTTACCTTTGTGACTTGCCTCTACAACCAAGCCAATTTACAGAGTGTTAACATCATGAACAAGGTCCAATACTTGGGATATATTATTGATGAGCATGGGGCGCATGTGGATCCAGCTAAGATCTAGGTCATTCATGACTGGCCAACCCCAACCACACTAACCGGGCTTCAAAGCTTCTGGCACTTGATAAATTCTACCAAAGGTTCATGTTGGGATTCTCCCATATTGCATCAGACCTTAGCCAAGTAACCAAGGGAGGTGGAAAGGAAAATTTCTCATGGGGGCAGGCACAACAACAAGAATTTGATGATCTAAAGAATCACTTGTGCTTAGCTCTATTACTCTCCTTACCTTGATTTTCAACGATCGTTCGAGATTGAGACTCATGCCTCTAACTATGTTGTAGGCGTACTCCTCACTCAACATGGTCATCGAGTAGCATACCATAGTGAGACAGTCACAAACACTGTTCGGATACCCCACCTATGACAAAGAAATGTATTCCATTGTGCAAGCCTATCGTCAATGGAAGCATTACATTTTGGGAAATGAGAAAATCATCTACATGGGTCACAAGCCTCTGCAGTTCATATAGACACAGGGGAAGTTACAGAACGACCGCCATCAAAAGTGGTCCACATACCTACATCAGTTCCATCTCAACATCAAGTATAAGACAGGGAGCACAAATCAGGTTGATGATTGCCTCAGTCGCCCTCCCATTGTTGCACTCACCACAATGCTCCATTCTTGTGGGCATGAGGCATTTGAGTGGCCCCAACTTTATCAACATGACCCTGACTTCGCCACCACCTATCAACTCTTGGGTACAGTAGTGAATGTCACCGATTTTCACATTCGGGATGGACTGTTATGCCATCTGGGCCACCTTTATGTTCCCTCAAGTGGGCGTGAAAATTTGATTTGGGACGCTCACTACAGTCGAATAGCGGGACATTTTGGCGTGGAGAAAATTGTGGCCGTTCTACATAAACATTTTTGTTGGCCAAAACTTCAACAAGACGTCAACAAGTATATTAGATCTTACACTACATGTGCCATTGCCAAGCCATCCATCAAGAAGCAAGGCACACCCCTTTTCCTACTCCCGAGAGGCCTTGGGAATCCATATCAATGGATTACATGTCTAGCCTTCCATCCAACAAGAATGAAAATGATTGTGTATTTGTGGTGGTTGATCGGTTTTTGAAGATGGCCATTATCACATCTTGGAAGAAGAGAATCACAACGAAATATACTACTAAGAAATTCTTCGAACTAGTGTGGGTCCATTTTTGGATACCAAAAACTATCACCTCAGATCAGGACAACATGTTCCTCAATACATTTTGATTGAGTCTCTGGTCACTATTGAAGACCAATGTCACTAAATCCACTACTTTCCACCCCCAAACCGACGGCTAGATAGAGGTCGTCAATCGAATGATTGTGCATATACTGCACATTTACAACTCTAAGCATCTGCGTACATGGGATGAGAGTCTTCCCTATGCTCATTACAACTACAACATGGATCTCCATAGCTCCACCGACCATATCCCATTTTAGTTGGGACCAAGATTCCAACACTTGGGTCCCATTGATTTTGCACTACCTCTCGCAACCACACAGGAAAAATCTTCCCATGTTCAGTCTGAGGCCGACATAGCCACCAGATTTATTGAGTGGATTCAACACATCTGACAACAGGTCCATGAGATTTTGTAGAAAGCCAATGCTAATTAAAATAAGCAACATGATAAACACCGGGTACCGCACTAGTTTTAGGTGGGATACAAGGTCTGGTTATATTTGCAGAAAGAACGCTTTACAGGGCCCCATAAGAAGCTCTACCCACTTCGCTATGGACCTTACACTATAACCAAGGCTGTGGGTAGAAATTCTTTTGAGCTCAACACTCCACCCTTCCTTGGCTTGCACTCAATGTTCAATGTGGACCTCCTTTGACCATATTTTCCACCACTATTGGACACCTCAGAGATTGTAGAACAATTGACACCAACATAGCTCAACCCTGACTGCATGGAACAAGCATCCACTGATCATATAGTGGACACATAGGTCGAGGGAACTTGCCAACAGAGGATCCAACTTTATCGGGTTGTCAAGGCAGGGAAAATCCTACACCAAGGCAAGTGGCTCACTCGGGGCCAATTTTAGAAGAAGTTTCCTCATCTGATGGGAGAACTCAACGCAATGGAGACCATTGCTTTCTAAGGGGGGAGGACTGATCCAGGTGGATATTGGTGTCCACCCACCTAATCCAACTGGCTCCTCTTGAGAGTTTTTAGTTCAACACGTTCTTTTGTACTTCTTTGTAATTGCAAGTTCTACATTTCTGGGGTTGTCTGAAGCCCTACACATCTTCTAGTTGGAGACTGGTGGCCGCCCACATAATCCAGCTGGCTTATTTTAGAAGTTTTCATGTCAACACATATTTTTGTACTTCCAGGGCCGTTTTGGGGCCCTGAACAATGGTTTTTTGGCTTGCCACAATCAAACTATAGACATAGTCAGAGTTTGACAGCATAATGTGCAGTTATTGAGAAGATCTTTCCAATGGGATATCACACGCCTAGAACAAAGGTCGTATTCAAAAGTTACAACCCCAGGAAGTTGAGTTACCAACATACCCATTGGGGCCCACATAACTTCTGGCGTTTCATCTCCTAGGGTTAGGTTTTTGGATGTCTAAGGTTTTGGAATTCATTAGTAATGTTAAAAGGTCCTTTAGAGTTGTTATCACCATTTAAAGTTTTGGTGTGAAATTGAGATTTCAGGGTTGGTGAGGTGCTAAACTAATTTGGAAGTCCGATAAATTTGGGAAACTGCCAGAAATGGCAAAAGAGGTTAAGTTTGGCAGAGGTGTTAGGAAAATCGGGCTCGAAAGGGTATAGATCACTGTCTGCCGAGATCAACGGTTAGGAAATATTTCGGGGTTGGAAACAATGCGGAGGTTAAAAGTCTAAGCGGGTCCAAAATTTCAATCGTGGTTTTCCGCAAAGGTACATGGCATCCTCAGACGCATTTCGGGGGGAAAAGCGGGTAAAATCAAAACCACCCCATCACACCTCCGAAATCACATGTTAAACATCATTAAATGGGTCAAATCCAAGGGTCACATGTGGAAATGAAACTTGACGACCAGTCTAATCATCTCAAGACACTTGTTTAGGTACCATTTGTCTGCGCAGTGCCAAGTAAGCACTGCCAAATAATTGATTTAATGCTCATCATTGGAAATCGATGGCCGAACATGAGAAGCCATTATCCCTGTAAGGACTTTTGTCAGTAGCCCATGATTGGTTCTTGATGGCGACTGTTACTCAAAACACAGGCGAAAATACTCTATTTTGGGTAATTGACGGTTTATTCCAGAGCGGGATACCTGCAAATCGAATCACTCGTAAAATTCATGTTCAGTTAAAGGAAATAGGCTCCTGTCCCCTGGAAAACCAGAGGAACCTAAGGAGAAATACCCAACGGTTTTCAGAAAACTAGGGAATTCAAATAATATGACAGGACTATCAAGTAAAAAGGGAAAAACGCATGTTGTGCAATTCCTAACAACAAAAGCTCGCGCAAAATCTGTTGATGAGCCAAAATTAGGCGAAGAGATCAGGTTGAATCCTATTATGAGGGATTTGATCATTAATGGATATGTAGATGGATACCACACACAAGCTGGCAAGAGAAAAAGGAAAAAGCAACGAAAGGAGGAGGTTAAAGATGGAACAGTCAAAAGCACTAAAGAAGATCAACCTAGCTGGCTTGACACGTTAAAGGAAGAAATTGAAAAGTTGAAATAAAACCACAGGAAAAACTAAATCGAATATATTCCAGGGAGTCTTATGATATTTTATACAAATGGAATTTAGTGGAAATATCCTAGGTATTTCGGCTTCTTTTTGTAACTGTCTCGAGAAAGTAGGAGTTTGGTTTTGATAAGTTACTCCCTCTGTAACCGATATCTATTTTCAGAATCTTGGAAAATATGATCCATTTTTTGAGTCTCATATGTAATTTATCTATATATATTATTAGAAAGATAAATGAAGGGTTCGACTCGCTGGAAAGGTGCATGCCCTTATAGTAGGAATTTTTTGTGATTTCTTGTGAATTTTAATACGAGTAGAGAAGGTTTTCTTGAATAGCCGAGATTCATCATGGTATTAATGTTCAATGTGTTTTTGTGTATTCCATATTCATGAATGTGTTTTTGCTGCTAGTAATAATCTATAAGTAAAAGAAATAATTCAATTTGCTAGAGCTCCTTTTTACATTGATTATGCTTGTTATGTGCTTATTGGTTTCTGGTTCAAAATTAACCCTTGATTGGTGTTATGTTTCCAGTGGCTAGCCTTTATGTTCTTTATTCTAAATTTGTATCAAGAGACTCATCCCATGTCAGATGCCATTTGGTATGGTAGTCTCTCCTCTTCTTCCAACTACCATCTCATATTGTTTATTTGGCTGAACAAAGTGCCTATTTTGCCTATGTTCCCTCAGGAATACGTAGCTTGTAAATTTTCATATGATTTCAGAAGTTGACCCCATTTCCCAATGGCCCCATTCTCTTGTTAGTCCTACCAACCCCTTCAAAAACTTATCATATTTCAGAATCTGACCTCTGTTTGCCCATCGCCAAATATTTTTGAGTATTTTCAGTATTTACACGTTTGAGAGAGCCCTCTCTGGTTGGAAGGGTTAGAATCTAACCTAAAGTTGGTTTGTAGGTTACCCATGTCGTTTGTTTTATCAGCCGAACAAATTTACAGAGTGCTAACATTCTGGCACCGTTGTCGGGGAGAGAAAGTGAAATATTCCCTGGGAGAAATGACAAAGTTCAGATTTGAGTACTGATGGTGAAAAGTATTCAGACACATAAAGGTTGTACATCATTCACCTGGCGACTCCATTTTCAATAATCTAGAATTCAAAATTTTCATGGTGACTCCACTATCCAAAGACTCAGTAGCCTGAATATTTTATTGGCGACTCCACTCAATATTCAAAGGAAATTCAGAGGCTCCACTGGAGGATGAGATCCCTTGACATAGGTATGAAAGGACATCATGGGAGAAAACAAGTACCTAAAGTTGAGTTTTTGCCAAGACATAATATTTTTTGTTATTAATTACCTTTTGTCCTTTCCTGAACATGCTAAACAAATTTTTCTTTACCTGTTGCATTCAAGTGATGATAATGAGAATCTTGCAATTTTGTATCCTCCTCTTAAAGTTGTACATATATCTCCTCACTGTATCATTGTTTTTATCAAAATTTTCCATCTAAGCCATGTGATTACCATAACCAAGTTGATGAGCCTCATGAAACCAAGGATGATATTTCACCTACTGTACTTGATCCAACACCCTCCAAGATTCAACATAGATACAGACCCTTAAATTACCTCACATCCTTCATGATTTTCCTCCAAAGTACTATAAGTACCTACTTGTGTTTGATGGAGAACCTGATGCCATCACAGCTGAAAAACACATCCAAGATTTTGAACATTTTATAGATTTGTTTGAGATTGATCATGATATGTTTGTATGAGGGCCTTCTCTCAATCCTTGAAAGGGGATACCAAAGGCTGGTTTAAACACTTGCAGCCAGAGAACATTATCTCATGGGAGGAATTGAAGAGTGTATTTTTGAAGTTTTGGGGCAAGAAGAAATCTTTGGATGTACAACTTACAGAGTTCTATGCCTTGAAAAGGAAGAGAAATGAAACTATTTCTACATTCAGTAGAAGGTTTTCTAGTATTTATTAAAATTTGACCAAAAACATTCAACCCACTGAAGCTGCTTCCATGCTCCATTATGCAACAACTTGTCATCTAGATTTGTCTTTCCTCCCGATGGAAAGAAGACTTGAGTCCTTAAAACAAATGTTTAATGATGCTCAGGAGATTCAACAAAATATCCAAGTGTGTAAACAGATTCAAAATGAGGAATTGGATGCTAAAGAACATGACAATGAATATGAACAGAAAGCAGTTGATTTGAATCTTGAGCAGATAGTTAATAATATCATATGCCCTCTTGAAGTTTTAAATGCTAATGATTTTGCAAAGGATTATATTCCACTTATTGAAAGAGAAGGTGCTAATTTAGCTTCTAATCCAGCCCATGATAAACATGGGGTTGATTGTTTTATGTATTCATTAGTGGATAGTCAAGAAGATGAATTTGTAAATCAGTGGGTTGAAGGGCAGGTTGATATCCCAAGATTTTCCTTGTTAGATGACATTGCAGAGGTTACTGACTTGCCTATATATGATGGATATGATGATGAAAATGATGTTGGATCTCTAGAAAAACCAACTGCATATTCCCTGTCAAAAGATGTTCCTTTTCAGCAGTGTAATAAGATAAATCAACCTACATGTCACAGTTACAAAAAAGAAAGTATTGAATCAGCTGAAAGAATTTCTCTACCTTTATGCTTTTCTTTGTTAAAATTATTGAAAAAGAATTCTAAGATCATCACTGAAGAAAAGGAAGGTGTGATGATGACAAATCACGTTGATTCACTAGAGAAAATTGACAAGAAATTGCAGCCATTGGTCAAAAGTGAAGCTGAAGATGAGTGTGTTCAGCAATCCAGAAAAATTGAAGAATGTGCATATGACAGTAGTGAAGAAAATGAAGAAGGTTTTGAATCAGGTGAAATAACCTTGCCATTGTTCTTTGCTTCTTTCAGATTGCTGAAACACAATATTTATAATGTTTTAGATCAAAAATCCTCCAGGCATGATGTTGAATATGAAGAAAGCAGTGGACTTGCAAATGAAAACTATATTCCATTATGTTTTTCTTCCTTTGAATTGTTGAAAGCGAATCATGAGAACATAAAGAAAGCTAGCCAAATAATTGTTGTTAAAAGTCATTTGCCTTCTCCTAAAATTGATGAAGACATTCAACAAGATTTCCAACAAAAAAAAGTTGGTCAAAGTTGTTTTTCTTCTCTTATGAATGATGTGGTTGTTCAAATTCCAAAGGGCTTAGACATGGATGAGGGTTTTGAAAATGCATCTATGGGAACTCCAGAAGGTGAAGTAGTTCATGTTGTTAGCTTTTCACATTTGCAAGGAGATTATGAGCAAGTATTTATTTCCTTCCATTCATTTGAAAGTCAAAATAATAGTCCTCAAACAAATTCCCAGAAGGTTAATAAAACCAAATCATAATTGTTCGATGAACAAGAGGATGACCTTGCTACATATAATATGATTGGCAGAGTTGAAGGTGTGTGAGGTTGTATGAACGTTTTTGTGGACAAACTTATCGTTGCCATTTCATTTGAAGTTACTCTTAGAACTGAAGAAGTAGAGCAAGAACAACAAACACTTATGAAGGAGACTTGTCTTTCTGTTTTTGTTCATCAAGAAGAAGTGTTTTCTCATGTGCTTTATGACCCCGTGGCATGTTATATGGAGTGTTTTAACAATCAAAGTTTACAACTTATGATGAATTGTAAGCTCAAAAATAAATATGAGGGTAAACCATTGTCATTATTAAATATGGGTTGCTTACCACCAGGGGTTTCATTTCAGTCGTCACTGTCTTCTGATTCAGAAGATTGTTATTTCCAGCAGTCTCAACAGATTTTTCAACCTCTTGGTGGAAATCAACCGGTTAAATCACATAAAAGAAAGAATGCAGTGGAAAAAGTGAAACATGATTGTTGTTTTGTGCATGTGTTGGAAGATCCATTTGCAATTTTGTTAGAAACAGTAAACAATCCTAATATTTTTGAAATTCTAATATTTGAGTTCATATGTAACTTATTGAATGGATTATCAGTAAACAGGCTTTGGAGAAAGCGTGTGCAAAGAAACCAGACAGTAGATAAAATGCTTGCATGGTTGCATTGGAATTATGATTTCATTTTATTGGAATCTCATTTCAGTAGTTAGGGTAGGTAGGTGTGAATAATCTTGTTGATCAAGCATGTTTTTCAGTACTGTGTATAGTTAGATTTTAGTTGTGTATCCAACGTTCAGTCCCCAGGCGAAAGCAGTGTGCAAACTTCATTTTTCAGCAGACATCGATGACATGTCATAGCAGGGTACACACCTATTTTGGAATCATCTCAATGAATCATGCACAGGGTCTACACGTTCTTTGCTACCTCACTGGGAGGATAAAATCCCCAGTTGGAGACCATGTTATCACCATTTCAATTTTTGGTGTGACATTGAGATTTCAGGGTTGGCAAGGTGCTAAACTGATTTGGAAGTCCGATAAATTTGGGAAACTGCCAGAAATGGAAAAAGAGATTAAATTTGCAGAGGTGGTAGGAAAATCAGGCTCGAAAGGGTATAGATCATCGTCCACCGAGATCAATGGTTCGGAAAGATTTCGGGGTTGGAAACAACGTGAAGGTTAAAATGTCTAAGCGGTCCCGAAATTTCAACTAAATCGACAAACTAAATCGAATATTTAAGGGAGTCTTATGATATTGTAGACAAATGGAATTTAGTGGAAAGATCCCAGGTATTTTGACTTCTTTTTGTAATTGTCTCGAGAAAGTAGGAGTTCGTTTTTGATAAGTTACTCCCTCTATAACCGATATCTATTTTCAGAATCTTGGAAAAGATGATCCATTTTTTTAGTCTCATATGTAATTTATCTATATATACTATTAAAAATATAAATGAAGGGTTCGACTGGATGGAAAGGGGCCTTCCCTTGTAGCAAGAAAATTTTGTGATTTCTTGTGAATTTTAATACGAGCAAAGAAGGTTTTCTTGGATAGTCGAGATTCATCATGGTGTTAATGTTCAATGTGTTTTCCTGTATTCCATATTCATGAATGTGTTTTTTCTGCTAGTAATAATCTTTAAGTAAAAGAAGGAATTCATTTTGCTAGTGCTCCTTATTACATCGATTATGCTTGCTATGTGCTTATTGGTTTCTGGTTCAGAGTTCACCCTTGATTGGTGCTCTGTTTTTGGTGGCCAGCCTTTATGTTCTTTCTTCTAAATTCATATCAAGAGACTCATCCCTTGTCAGATGCCCTTTGGTATGGTAGTCTCTCCTCTT
>SNQJ01S0010762.1:26045-59437 GCA_010110895.2 Picea sitchensis | reverse complement strand
TGAAATTCTAATATTTGAGTTCATATGTAACTTATTGAATGGATTATCAGTAAACAGGCTTTGGAGAAAGCGTGTGCAAAGAAACCAGACAGTAGATAAAATGCTTGCATGGTTGCATTGGAATTATGATTTCATTTTATTGGAATCTCATTTCAGTAGTTAGGGTAGGTAGGTGCGAATAATCTTGTTGATCAAGCATGTTTTTCAGTACTGTGTACAGTTAGATTTTAGTTGTGTATCCAGCGTTCAGTCCCCAGGCGAAAGCAGTGTGCAAACTTCATTTTTCAGCAGACATCGATGACATGTCATAGCAGGGTACACACCTATTTTGGAATCATCTCAATGAATCATGCACAGGGTATACACGTTCTTTGCTACCTCACTGGGAGGATAAAATCCCCAGTTGGAGACCATGTTATCACCATTTCAATTTTTGGTGTGACATTGAGATTTCAGGGTTGGCAAGGTGCTAAACTGATTTGGAAGTCCGATAAATTTGGGAAACTGCCAGAAATGGAAAAAGAGATTAAATTTGGCGGAGGTGGTAGGAAAATCAGGCTCGAAAGGGTATAGATCATCGTCCACCGAGATCAATGGTTAGGAAAGATTTCGGGGTTGGAAACAACGTGAAGGTTAAAATGTCTAAGCGGTCCCGAAATTTCAACTAAATCGACAAACTAAATCGAATATTTAAGGGAGTCTTATGATATTGTAGACAAATGGAATTTAGTGGAAAGATCCCAGGTATTTTGACTTCTTTTTGTAATTGTCCCGAGAAAGTAGGAGTTCGTTTTTGATAAGTTACTCCCTCTATAACCGATATCTATTTTCAGAATCTTGGAAAAGATGATCCATTTTTTTAGTCTCATATGTAATTTATCTATATATACTATTAAAAATATAAATGAAGGGTTCGACTGGCTGGAAAGGGGCCTTCCCTTGTAGCAGGAAAATTTTGTGATTTCTTGTGAATTTTAATACGAGCAAAGAATGTTTTCTTGGATAGTCGAGATTCATCATGGTGTTAATGTTCAATGTGTTTTCCTGTATTCCATATTCATGAATGTGTTTTTTCTGCTAGTAATAATCTTTAAGTAAAAGAAGGAATTCATTTTGCCAGTGCTCCTTATTACATCGATTATGCTTGCTATGTGCTTATTGGTTTCTGGTTCAGAGTTCACCCTTGATTGGTGCTCTGTTTTTGGTGGCCAGCCTTTATGTTCTTTCTTCTAAATTCATATCAAGAGACTCATCCCTTGTCAGATGCCCTTTGGTATGGTAGTCTCTCCTCTTCTTCCAACTGCCATCTCATATTGCTTATTTGGTTGAACACAGTGCCTATTTTTCCTCTGTTCCCTCAGGAATACGTAGCTTGTAAATTTTCATATGATTTCAGAAGTTGACCCCATTTCCCAATGGCCACATTATTCTGTTATTCCTACCAACCGATTCAAAAAATTATCCTATTACAGAATCTGACATCTGTGTGCCCATCACCAAATCGTTTTTAGTATTTTCAGTATTTACACGTTTGAGAGAGCCCTCTCTGGTTGGAAGGGTCAGAATCCATCCTAAAGTCAGTTTATAGGTTACCTCTGTCATTTGTTTTATCAGCCAAACAAATTTACAGAGTGCTAAAAAGAGCCTCACTGTAATCATTATGCTCAGACGAATGCACGTAGCAACCACATCTCTTCTCAGAGATAACTGTTGTAGGAAAATCTCCCTGCGGACAGGTAGATCGCCTCAAAGAGCTGGACTCTTAACTCTAAGACAGAAAGTGCTTAACATGGACATTGACTTCCTTTCATATCTATAAAAACTAATGTATGAGGAGGAAGGAGAACATAAGTACCTTTTACCGGCGTTTGTCCCTGTACGCTCCGAGTTGAGCTCCAATCTTTCGCTCCTCGATGAGCCCTGTAGACAAACAAAGTACAACTACTTCCTACTCTATTGATATTAGCTTGAAAACAGATCTATCTATCAGAGATAAGTTCATGTAAAATCAGACACAAACTAGAAAGAAACAGGCCAAGCATGTCATATTAATGAGAACAACGACAACAATAACTTATAATCATAGATGCGAATGCGACAGCTTCGTCAAGTCCCCTTTGTCTAAACCTTGCTCAAAATATCCACGACCTGGATGATAGCAGCTTCACTGATCACTCTCCTTTAGTTCACTGTGTGTTTCCTATGAGATCATAGGTTTCATGCTTGCAATTCTTCTCCCTTTCCACCATCATAGAGCCTGCTTATATAGGTTTAGAGAGGCTTAACCTATTAAGGTATCTTTAGGGTAGGTTGAGGAATTTCCTCCTTAGATCAGGGATCTTCTGATTGAACTAAGAATTTGAATGTAACTGCCTTCCAAACTTGAGAGATCCTCCCCTTATTCTCCTCAACAGATCAACCACTGCCCAGATTAGACAACACTCCCTCAAAAGGGGCATCAGGGCGCTATAACGCTCCCTAGTAGGCTCAAGGGGAGTGTCAGCACTTCAAATATGGGTAGCGCTCCTTCAGAGGGGTGATTTGGTGTTATAACGCTCCCCAGTACCTTGTGGGGGAGCGCCAGCACTCCTAAGGCTGATGTAGGGGAGCGCTCTCCCTTAAAACCCTAGTTTAAGAGCTCCTTTCAGGTGGCAAGAGATTCTTGACTTCAGTTAATCATTATCCTTCCTCCAAATCAAGTGTCTGAGGTATTCTGAGTGTCTCCTTAGTGTCGTCATCATGGAAGTATGCGTTGTTTGACATTTGCGACACTTATGAATAATATGCAACACTTGCGACAGTTGTGAGGGACATGCGACACTTGCGACACTTATCAAAGCGAGCAATATTGATGTGTAACAATAACTACCACCATTCGAGCAAGTTGTTTTCAATTATGCAGTTTTATAGTTTCAACCTATTTTATTTATTCAATAGAAGTCATTGTTCACTAGATATCTGTTGTTTTTCTCTGTATCTCTATGTTATTGTACCCAGTCTATTATTCATTTCATTCCACTCATAAATCTAGATCATGCTCCTTCTATAGAACAAAAAATCTCCAAGGAAGAAGGAGGGGATGTGTACTTGGATTCTTCAAGAACACATTCATATCATGCGGCATGGTTGGTTGATTCAGGTGCATCCTTTCATATGATTTCTCACAGAGAGTGGTTTTGTGAGTATGAAAGGTATGATGGAGGTAATTTTTTCCTAGGTGATGAATTGATAGCCAAAGTCCTAGGATGAGGAAAATTCAAGTTGAAGCTCATGGATGGAAGGATTAGAACACTCCCTGGTGTTCTGCACACCCTAGGATTGGCCAAAAAATTAATTTATGTAAGAAAAATGGAGGATGCATAGGTAAAAACTGTTTTTGAGAAAGAAAGCTATAGGATGGTTCTAGGAGAAATGATGTTACTAAAGGGAGTTTATATTGGAACTATGTATAAGATGTTGAGACGCAATATTAGTGATGGGTGTAATAGTTCCATTGTTCCTGATATTGGAGTCGAAGGTGAAAAAACTCCTATAGTCTCTGGAGAAAAGGCTATGTTGTGGCATCAAAGCTTGGGGCATATCGAAGAGAAGGTATTTTGACTACTGCATGGTAAAGGTATGGTTGAAGATATGTCTAAATGCTCTCTGGATTTTATTTCTATGAATATTGTGTACATCGGAAGTTGAATTGGGTAAGTTTCCCTTATATTGCAACGAGGGCAGAGGGAATTTTACAGTTGGTGCACAATGATGTGTTTGTACATGTGTCGGTTCCATCACTAGGAAAATCTATGTACTATGTCTCATTTATAGATGACTTCTCGAGGAATACTTGGATATATTTCCTCAGGAATAAATCTGAACTCCTTGACAGGTTTAAAGAGTTTAAAAATATTGTGGAGAATAAAATAGAGAAAAAAATTAAGGCACTTAGGATGGATAATGGTGGAGAGTTCTGCGAAAATGAATTTGAAGATTTATGTAAGAAATGTGGTATAGAAAGGAAGAATCATACTCCATATACACCTCAATAGAATGGATTTATAGAAAGGATGAACATGACGTTGATGGAAAAAGCAAGGTGCATTCTCAGTGGTGCTAGGTTAGGAAAACAATTATGGCTAGAGGCAGTGGGTATTGCATGTTACCTGGTCAATCAATTACCCTCATCAGTATTGGATGAAAATACTTCACATGAGGTATGGACTTGTAAGAAATCCTCTCTAAAACATCTTAGATTATTTGGTTGTGAAGCCTATGTTCATTTTCCAAAGGAAAACAAGAGTAAGCTAGATAAAAAGGTTGAAAAGTGTATTTTTATTAGGTATAAAGATGGTATAAAAGGTTATAATATTTAGAACCCATAAACTAAGAAGGTAGTGTATATTAGAGATCTGGTATTTATAGAAATAATTTTTTTTGTCAAACATGAAGTCCTAGCAAGGAAGGAAGAACTAGAGCAAGTAGAGTTTGAGTTAAAGGATGACGAATCAGACTCTACAGAAGAACATGAATCGAAAGAAGAAGGTCCTCATACTCCAATATTGAGGAGATTGGTTCGAGAAAGAAGGAAAATAGAAAGGTATACTCCACTTGATTTCCATTCAAATTTTGATTTTTCTATTACTGATGACGATCCTAGAATTGTTAGGGAGGTAGTGGATTCATAAGATGGAAAAATATGGAAAAATACCATGATTAAAGAAATGGAAGCCTTGGAAAAGAATGAGGCTTGAAATCTAGTGGAGTTTCCGACTGGAAGAAATCCCATTGGTAGAAAATGGGTGTTTAAGAAGAAGTTGAATGCAGAAGGTAAAGTGGAGAAATATAAAGCTTGGTTAGTAGCAAAAGGTTATTCCTAGGTTGAGGGAATTGAATTTGGTGATATTTTTTCTCCTATTGCCAAGTTAACTTCAATTATATTTTTTTAATCTATTGCTTCTGCATTTTATTTTGAAGTAGAACATATGGATGTGAAGACAACATTCCTACATGGGGATCTGGAAGAAAAAATCTACATGAAGCAGCCAAAAGGATTTGTTGTGAAGGGAAAGAAGGAGCTAGTATGAAAGCTGCAAAAGTCCATGTATGGGTTAAAGGAATCACCAAGGATGTGGTATCAAAAATTTGATATGCATATGTTGGGACTTGGCTTCACAAGGAGTAAAGCGGGATCACTGTGTGTATTTCAAATTGATTGGTGTTAATCTTATTTATTTGGTCTTCTATGTGGATGATATGTTGTTGATAGGAAACAACAAGGAGATTATCCAAGATGTGAAAACTCAATTTTCCTCTAAATTTGACATGAAGGATATTTGTGCTGCAATTTTTATTTTGGGCATGGAAATTAAAGGGGATTGGGCAAACATGAAAATCTGGTTAAATAAGATGAAATATGTCGAGACAATATTGCACAGGTTTAATATGTAGGAATATAAACTAGTCAAGGTTCTTATTCTTGTTGGTGTAAAGTTATCTGGGGATTAGTCTCCCAAGACAAAGGAAGAGGAAGATGACATGTCATGTGTTTCGTATGTGAGTGAGGTTGGTAGTTTGATGTATGCAATGGTCCATACTAAACCAGTCATTGCACATGTAGTGCGAGTTTTGAGCAGGTATATTTCAAAACCAGGGAAGGAGCATTGGACAATAATAAAGAGGGTTTTCAGGTATTGGCATGCCACTACTAATTATGGATTTTGCTACCAAGGAATACCAGGGTTGGACAAAGTGTTGAACATTCATGGCTTTGTGGACACTGACTAGGATGGAGATATGGATCACAGGAGATCTACAAGTGGGTATGTGTTTAACCTATTTGGAGGAGAAATCAACTGGATGAGAAAAAGACAGGTTGTAGTGTAAATCTCAACTACAAAAGCTGAATACATGACAACCAATCATGCAGGCAAGGAAGCACTATGGTTAGAGAGATTTTGTTTAGGTATTGCATTGGTACAACTAGCTGTAAGGATATATTGTGATAGTCAGAGTGTAATATTCCTGGCAAAGAACCTGAGTTATCATTCAAATACAATGCATATTGATGTTTGGTTTCACTTTTTAAGAGACATGGTTGAAGACAAGAAGGTGTTGTTGATGAAGGTGGAAACTTTGGAGAATGTTGCAGATTCATTAACAAAATCTGTTAGCACTGAGAATTTCTCTTGTTGTAGAGGATCTATGGGCATTGCTACCCTATATTGTTGAATATGTAATCATGTAACCACATGTATGAAAAGAAAAAAACAAGTGGGAGAATGTTGGGTATGTGTTATATTCTTTACAGAATTGATCCCATGTACTGTACACCGATATGGGAGCAAAGGGGGTATGTTTTTGCATCCATTTTTGGTGGTTTTTTGGCACATGGTTTTTGTTCCGATGGTTTTCTAATTCCAATTAATGAATTAGGGTTGTCGACTAATCTGAGTTAATGGATAAGGGGTTTGGATGCCATGAGATCCTATATGTATATTGTATTGTAAACAACAAATATGATGAGTAGAAGATTAGAGGTGCGACTTTAAACAGGTTGTTGTTTTTCCTGGTTTGGGTTTCCAGTGTAAAATTATTTGTGCAATGTGTGTGTGTGTGTGCCATTGTGTCTTTTATGTTTTATTATGAATTTGTTTGTAGTAATTAATTGTACAAGGTTAAAATCTACATCCTCACACTTAGCAGTCCATTCAAACTTTTTTCTCTTCTTTTGCAATGAAGTGATTGTATTTGCAACTTTGGAGAAACCTTCAATGCATATCCTATAATTCCCAACTAATCCCATAAAGGATCTCACTTCTGAAACATTCTTTGGTGATGGCCAACTTTGATTTCTTCACTCTTTTCAGGGTCCATCACTATGCCCTCCTCTAAGATGATGTGGTCCAAATACTAAATTTTCCTTTGATAGAAATTTCACTTTCTTATTTTGGAGTACAATTGGTGCTCTCTCCACACTTAGAGAACCATCCTCAAAAATTACTCATGCTCCTCCTCTATCTTGGAGTAGATAAGAATATCATCTAAGAAGACAATGACAAATTTGTCCAGGTAATCTCTGAACACTCCATTTATTAGACACATGAAAGTAGTTGGTGCATTTGTCAAGCCAAATGGTACCACCACAAACTCATAATGGCCATACCTTGTCCTAAAGGTTGTCTTTCTAGTGTCTTCTTCTCTGATTCTCACCTGATGGTAATCTAACCTTAGGTCAACCTTGGAAAATATCATTTCTCCTTTCAGTTGATTGAAAAGATTATCGATCCGTGGTAGAGGGTACCTGTTATTTACTGTGACCTTATTAAGATGTCTAAACACTACTATATTGGGCTCATTTTATGACACTTTACCGATGCAAGTTCATCACCAAAACATCACAAGTACGATGAAGGATACAAGTTGTTTTTCGTCGCGTTACATTCGTCGCACATATGACAATCAAATTTTTGTCTCAAGTCAAATGCAACATTTCGTCGTACCATCGACCTCTTGTTCCTCTCAAATGAAGCAGGTTATTGTCACCAATGTGTCGTAAGATTGACTAAACTACGACGAACATGAATCACAGTCGACCATTTTCCATATATGTTCTCATCATAGGCTCATCATACGATTGATTGATGTTTGTCACCAGTGCATTGTAAGACCGACTAAACTGCAATGAACATGAATCACAATCGACCAATTTCTAGAGAAATTCACGTTGTAGGCTTGTCGTATGATCAACTATTGTCCGTCGCCATTCTGTTGTACCATCAACCATCATTCCTCCTAAATGCACCATGTTTTCGTCTCTAGTTAATCGTAAGAGTGACTAACCTATGATGATCGTGTATCACAAAACCAATTTATTTTCGACGTAGGGTGAACTAAATAGCGTCAAAACATCAACAATGTACAAACAAACTTGTTCTATTTCAGACGTTTGTTGGTTTGGAAGGCTAACGTTACCTTTGGCATATGAGCGACGAACCTTCTTCGAATGTCCGATGAACGTTTCATTAATTTAAAAATAATAATTTGGATCATGTTGAGCTAAGTAAGCCATGTTGAGCCAGGATTTTCGACAAGTTTGCCACATTCATTCATGAAATGTATTTCTTTGGATTAAGGCCTTTTTTCTTTCAGTCTTGTTGTTTTCAGTCTTTATCATTGTGCTTGTAGTATAGTGATTGACCATATTAAGTTGTTTTGTTGATCATACAAAATTACTCACTCTTCTTGAGACTATGTATCTTAGCATGAAATCATGGATACATGTGTAAAGTTGGTAGTTGTGGTGAAAGTAATTGGCCATGATGGATCAAGAGGTCAAGTTACATAGGTCTGAGTGAAGTTTTTGGATTATCAGAACCAACTCATCATGAGGAATGTAAAACGACCAGTCAGAGAGGGTGATGTCCTTACTCTTTTAGAATCTGAAAGGAAAGAAAGAAGATTGTAGTGATAATATTATTTAGATTATATATTGGAGTTTCTAAATGGATTGACTTTACATTGTTTGATTTTCTTTTCAATGCAACGTATTTGAAAGAGATATATTTGTTTGTTAATTGAGCACCAACCCATTTAAGGTGAATTGAGAAATAATGATGCTTATGAAGGCTAACTGATTTTGGGGTCTCCATCTATCTTAAAAGTATGCAGTGTTAATAATGGGTCTAATCTCATTTTTAGAACAACCTAAATGAGAGGAATACAAAAATGAATACGCTCCAAGAAGAGATTAGCAAAATAAAAGTACCATTGATGAAATACAAAATGAAAATGAAGTGCTTTCTGACCTAAGGAAAAATCTTGCAAGTTGTGTCAATGCTCTTAAATCAATAAATGTCGAGCTTCAAAATCTTCAGAATGTTCTTGAGCAATACCATGTTGATAGTGAAGAAAGGGAATATGTCATTGATGAGTTAGCTTCTACAAGGGAATAAAACATCAAACTTTCTAAAGACTTAAAAGCTGTCGACCATGGAGATTAGTTGAAGAATAAAAAAAAAAGAATAAATATTAGATAAGCTCTGCAATATCTCTATGTACCAACAATGTACCAAAAATATTAAAACCTCAAAATTCTTCTTATCATAAAACCCAAAACCAATGAACCCCTTTCCAAATAAGGTTATCCTTTGGTTTTTCAAATGGAAGAATTATATAGTAATAAAAATTAAAGAAAAAAAATAACAATGTGTGTAACTCACCATATAAATAATGAGCAACACCATATAAATAATGAGCAGCGCTAGCACGAGCACTAGCGCTATATATATATATATATATATATATATATATATATATATATATATTATTGCAATGTATATATAATCATAAAAACATGTTGAAGGGAATGGCATGACCCTCCCCTCTATCTTCTCACTCACACTTGGTCGAATCAATGAATTAACTCTTCAAAACATTGGAAAAGTATGAAATTTGAATTGCAAAATGGGGTCGTAAACAAAAAAATCCTCATGCTTCTTAACATACTTGTGAGATGTATATATAGTACTAGATATTAAAAAGATACGAAATATTTCTATACTAGCAAGGTTTGGTATAGTTTTGAACTATAAGAACTAGAGAGATAATGATGTAGTATAAAGCAAGTAGTGTCTACATCATCTTTAAATCCAAACGAGAAATTGGGATGATTCAAAAAACCATAGATGATATCAATTCTTTTTACACTATCTTTGCTCATTATTTTGTACGAGTGTGGGCTTAGATGACGATGATGGGATTTATTTTTCTGATGAGAAATTCCTATGAATTATTCTTTCATGAATATGTTTTTTTTAAGTCCATATAAGGGTTCACATATAAGTGATTGAGGAGTGACTATGTTGGTATTTGTCTTTGAATTTAAAGATAGTGAAATTTAAGAATTTTTTTTTTGTGAAAAAATGATAAAATTTAACCTTAAATTTTAATATATATTTTTCTCAAAAAAAATTTATATGGAAAATATAATATTTTCCACATTCAACATGGTTGATCTAACCCCTTAAATTATATTTTAATATGTGTGTGTTAATTTATTTTAAGATTATATAGCATATATCGGCCATGTCCAAAAGCCATGTTTGCATGTGGTTGTATAACTGCGTAGTTGTGAGACCTCTATTGTATCCTCGAATGACTCTTTCTCATACAACAACTTACTCCTACAACCTGTAAATTTACTTAGGCTTCTTGAATTTTATTAGGAAATCATCCTCATTTTTCATGTGTGGTCTACATATATTTTGTGTGATATTTTGTGTTATTGAATAAGAGGGTCATGCATATGCAAGGAAGACTCATTCCCGAGAATTTTCTCCACTAGTATATTTTCCTTTAAATTGTGAGGATCCAAATGGTATTGGTTGAAATATTGTGCATTCTTTGTCTACAAAGTTTGAAGCGGTTGCAAACGCAAATCTTAAATCATGAGAAGAATGCCTCCCATTGTGATCAAACAAATTACCAGATTTACCAAATGCAAAAAAGGAATTGGTTGTCAATTTGTCTGTAGATTCAGAGACCTAGATGGTTGAAGAGACTCAAGATGTGTAGGTTGATGGCATCAAAAAGGAAGTAGCAATAGTTTCAAAGGAGTTGTTGCCTGCCTCAGAGAATATGGGTGGGGTTGAGTTCATAGAAGTTGGTTGTTATACAATTATTTTCCACTTGATCACTTGATGGGAATCATCTAGAGGTTAGTAGGCTGAGACACTGAGTTATGTCACTTCTCCCTTGAGTTTTCAGCATCCTTTTTCCTTGTCGCGGGTTGTTCCTTTGTGCAGGATTGATTATAGTTTCTTCCCATATTCCTTCGCCTAAAGCTTCGTGATTATTGTTCGTAAAGTATTTCAGCCATCAGACACCTCTTATAACCTCACACTTTAGGGGGCATATGTTATACAGTTATTTTCCACTAGATCACTTGATGGACATCATCTAGAGGTTAACAGGCTGAGACACTGAGTTATGTCACTTCTCACTTGAGTTTTTAGCATCCTTTTTCCTGGTCACAAGTTGTTTCTTTGCAACTCGTGAACCAAAGTTATTGGTCACAATTTTCTCTCTTGTAAGTTGCGACTGGTCACAAACTACATGAATGCAGGGTGTGACTGGGTCTATCACTCCCCAATTAGGATTGTTTACAAAGAGATGAGATCAAATTTTGGATCTCTCGTAATACGACCTTGAGAAGTTTGTTATCTTGAGTGTCTATATTTATCTCCCATATTATCTCTATCATCCTATATATTGAGGGTCTCTCATGGGAAAATGAGGTGAAAAGAAAGAGTTAACTTATACTATCAGATTGATCATAGAGCTTGGGAAAGGAGATTGGGAAGCGCTTCATCAAGTCATTTGATTGCAAGCTTCTTATTTTATTAATAGAAGATGCACATGACTTTCTCCTCAATTTGGTTGTATGTGGTTATTATAATTCTTGTTGAGAGTTGATATGTCCATGTTTTCATGTTATATTATCAGATATGTTATTAATTCATACATGTTATATTTGATCTTGTGAGAGGCGTTTGTTTGTGTTTCCATGTGCAGATCCACATTCGTGAAAACAAAGGACATCTTCGAAAGAGAGAAAAAACAAAGAGCGTGCATGGACAACTATCGAATTACCAAGTATGATTCTTATTCCATTATCTCATAGATTTATTCATGTGTGATTCAGATCCAAAAAAGTATACTGTTCGTATCTATATTTTGTCTTAGGTTTAGGAAGAGACTAAGGGAGGTAACTCCTGTAGGGTACCATGATCGTACAACAGATTGACAACTCCACTGGGGAAATCATTACTATTTATCTAGTTTCTTCCTCGGTTTCTTTAAATCTATTTTTTCAAACTCCTTTCCTATTTAAGCCCCATTTTTGTTTTTGTTTTGCCAACAAGTATTTTTCGAGTCTGTTTGAAATTTTCCAGTCCCAGATTTGATAGGTTTGCATTAGGTATATTAATTTTTGCATCTGTATGATCATGGTCATGGGTTTCTTGTGCATACAAAGTGACCCCATCTATTGTGGTCGTGAGTTTCTTTATTACAGCACGCTACCGCCAAAAAACTGCAATGTGCAGTGCGACTAGTGCTCGTGGTTGCAGATTTCTCGTGTACAACTAGTGACCAGTCGCGCTGTCTTAATTGAAAAGACGCGAACATACACTAAAAGGCTATTTTTTGAAGGGGCATCCTTCAAATCTAGCTCAGGTCTATTTTTTGTTTTTTCCTACAACGTTACAGATCTTTCCCAAATCTTTTCCAGCAGTCATTGCTACAACGTTTTTTTAAGTCATTTGAATTTGTTTTCTTTTGTTTGCCATATGTTTGATTGATTCAAAGCACTTCTCATTTTTGTGGGTATGGTTTGTGTTAAGCCCTAATATTGGCTCATTACCCCTTAATTGAGGCATATTATATTAGTAACGTTATTTTATTTATGTCGACTTTAAGACATTAGTTGTAATTATACCTCCTAGTCTCTTATATATACCAGGGAGACATTTTCATTTTGAATCATCTTGTACTTGAACATTTAAGTGGGGTAAAAGGAGGTTGCCCCCTCGAAGAGGCTTATTATCTGAAATTGTCTCTTTTTCAAGGCATTGAGTACTTTTCCTGAGGTTTTTCTATGCTATATTGATGTTTGGTTCTTAACATATGGTATCAGAGCTCAAGGTCTTGGGGTTTTGCTGCTACATCTGAGACACCGTAGAATTTTCACTATAACTTTTTTTCTACAATGTTTCAGAAGGAACGGCTTGGAATATATTTAGTAGACGGATCAAGGTACGTTGGGTTCAAAATTCAGCTCTTGATTCCTTATACTTTTGGAGATACAACTTGTACAAGATAGGGTTCTGGAATCATCCTGAAATGAGTCATTGCGGAATTTTCACTATAAAAAAAATACTGTAACGTTTCAGGTTAGCAGACTCCGAGGCCATCTACAAAAATTATTAAGGTATCTTTGGTAAAACTTTCAACTTCTTTGTCATCTTAAATTTGTATATACACCTTGTAAAGATAGGGTATCTAACTAGTCCTATTATCTAGTCTCCAGAAAGTGTTCGGGTAAAATAATCGTAACTTCTTGCTAGAGTATCAAATTGAGTGGGACTGGTTTCATTGGATCTTGAGACCAGTCTAGTAGTATTTTGGGTGTGAGTTTTAAATTTTATATCAATAATTATTTTGTGCAGGGCATTCTATACAAGTGGATCTCCTGAAAAGACCAAAATGTGACAGAGTTGTGAGGAAGTTGCAATAGAATTCCATAGCATCAATTTTGATCAGGACCACCCTATGGAATTGAGAAAGAAATGAACTACCTAAAAGAAGTTTCATACCTAGAAGGGCGGAAACTTGGGAGATAGAATAGAATAAATATTGTCCTAGCCGAGCCTCCAAAATCAAGATTCAAAAGTGATACTTGGCCAACATGCCACCAAAAGGGACCTTCTACACCAAATAAGCCTCAAAAAATCCCTAATTGGACTCTTGATGAAGGTAGCCAGAAATAATGTGGGACATAAATGAACTTTAAAAAAGATGGATTCAATGGAAGCTAAGTTGGATACTAAGATGGATTCAATGGGGGAAAAGCTAAGTTGATGGAAGTATTGAAAAATTTGTAACAAAGAAGACACCCGAAAGTGAAAATGCATCCCATGAGAATTCGCAGTGAGGACACAAAGGAGTGAATCAAATGGAGAGAAACTCCAACTTTGGTTTGAAGACCAACCATGTTCCTAAAAGATTGATGAGGAAGTTTGAGGCAAGGACCCAATCACATGAATGCTTGAGTTAAGACAATTCTTTGATCTCCATAATGTACCACATACACAAAAAGTCTGAATTGCTTCTTTATATTTAGAACCTAATCAATTTTGTTTTGGTATCAGTGGATTTGTTCTCACAAATCCTTTCGTCCTTGGACAATTTTCACGGGAAGAAATGCTTTATGGGATACAGGAACGAGAAATACCTTCTTTAGCCAATTGATAAAATCTCAAGCAAAGGGTTTAGTTACCGAGCATTGAGAACTTCCAAAGATAGAAAATAAAGGAGTAGCAGATATTCGGATAGACACTTGATTGATGTATTCATAGGAACTTTAAAGGATAACATTCAACATGAGTTGCTTCTTTGGGAACCCAAATCATTGGAGATTTAAGGTGAAATGTTGAAAGTAAAAATGGCTATGGCTACTAGAAGGACTATCCTAACATCTATAGAGAAAATGCTCCTTATTCTAAAACACCTCAACCTACCAATTTGACACCTCAACAATTGGAGGAAAGAAAAGAAAAAAGGTTTATGCTTTAATTGTGACCAACAAGTGCAGTGGGGACATAAGTGTGGTGAAAGAAATTATTCATAGATTGTGAAGGGAAGAAGAACAAGAACAAAGACCATCTCAAGATGAAAGCGTAGAAACAATTTGTTCACGAAGAGTTGACTCCGCGATGCTCGTGTAATGCATTGTTTGGAATTAGCCTCCTCAAACCCTCAGATGGAAGGATACATCAAAAGAAAAAGGTAATATTCCCTATTGATTAAAAGCGTGCTCATAATTTCATTCACTATAAATTAACCAAAGATCTAAATTGCTTTGTATATCCAGTATGAAAGTTTCAAATAATGATTGCGGATGGAGGGAATTATCAATTGCTTAGGAAAATGCAATAAGATGAAATTTACTGTATGGGGGAATATGTAATAGATAGTCCAATGATTGCTATACCCATGGGTGGTCGAGATGTTATTACTAGGAATCCAATAGTTACAGTCATTAGGAACAGTGACTTTAATTTTCAAGAACTTTTCATGAAATTTTCATTGGAAGGAAAGAAGTTGAGTTAAAAGAATCCACCGGAAGCCAGTGGGTGATAAGCTCTTGGCAATAAAATTATTAGAAAAAGGGCATCAAAGGGCATTATTGCACCTTCTCACTATATGTTCAACATCTAAGCCATATTCCTCAAGATCTCCAAAGGATCATTATTCATGCATTCCAAAGTATTTGAAGATATTCTCATAAAGAAGGTCACCACCCATTGAATCCATGATCATGAAATTCACCCTGAGTCACAGGGAATTGTTCCTCTAACATGGACCATCTGGATACTTATGGCCCGGAGAAGAGTAGAAATCTGGTAGCATGGTTGAAGAAATGTTAAGAAGTACGACATTTATTAGACCTAGCCAAAAGTTCTTACTCGCGATTGTAATAGTTATTCAAGAAAGATAGTTCATGGCGTATGTGTCCAGTTATAGAGAGATCAACAAGATGCTATTAAATATAAGTTTCCCATTCCTTCATTGATGAATTGTTAGATGAACTACATGGAGCAATCTATTTCACAAAATTGGATCTCCGTTAGGGGTATCATCGGTCGGAATGAAGAAGAAGATATCCCAAAACAACATTCGGAACTCTTAGAGGCCATTATGAATTTTTTGGTCATACATTTTAGTGCCTATAAATGCACCTTCCACATTTCCAAGGGTTGATGAATTTTCATTTCAAAGCCTTCCTTAATTTGTGTTAGTATTTTTTTGATGATATGCTAATATAGCAGTCTTGGGAGGATCATGTGCAACATGTTGAAAAGGTACTACAACTACTAAAGGGAGCAACAACTATACAAACCATCCAAATGTTTCTTTGGAGTAAAAGGAGGTAGAGTATTTGGGTCATATTGTATCTCATGAAGGTGTCAAGTTAGACCCTAACAAGATTAAAGACATGATGGGCTGGTCGATTCCCAAACATTAAAAAATCTTAGAGAATTTTTTGGAGTTTGTGAGTTACTACCGCAAGTTTGATGAACTATGGAAGAATAGTAACGCAGCTACTTGGCACTAACTAAGAATGATACATTTTCATGGACTCCGGAAGCAATAAATCTTTTGAACAACTTAAAAAGGGTGATGTGTAAAGCTCTGTCTTGACCTCAGGACTTCACAAAAACCTTTGTGTGGAATGTGATGCCTCGGGAAATGGAATTGGTGTTGTCCCTAATGCAAGAAGGAAGGCACATAGATTTTGAAAGTCGACCAATCAAAGGAAGACTTACACAAACATTATGAAAGGAAATGATGGAAATACTACATACATTGAAGAAATGCGTCCTTACATAATAGGTAGGCACTTCAAGGTCAAAGCGGATCATGATAGTCTTAAATACTTCTTGGAACAAAGACTATCTTGAAGAGGAACAACAAAAATGGGTAACTTAAGATATTGGGTTATGATTTTGGAAATCATCTATAAAAAAGGAAACAAAATGTTGTGGTATATGCACTCTCAAAGAAAGGATAGAAGATGTTGAGGCCTTTCTTTGTGATATCTAAATCAATCCAACATGATTGGATAATAGAAACAAGAGGATGAATGGAAAATGACAAAAAATGTGTGGACTCTCATTCAAAGGTTGCGGCCGGATTCGATGCTCAGGATACATTTACATGGAAAATGATTCACTATGGTACAAAGATAAACATATTTATATAGAACTCCCAACTCAAACAAAAGAGTACTATTGGAACCTCCACATTAGGAGGGCACCGGGATTTTTGAAAACCTACCATAGAGTCAAGAAGAGTTTTTGGGAATGTGCTAAAACTAATGTTCAAGGTTTGTGGCGGAATGTTTGATTTTCCAACAAAATAAGGTTAGAGCAATTAAGACCCGGGTCTTTTACAACCATTATCCATCCCAAATTAGCGTTGGGAGGAGGTTTTCATGGATTTCATCACTGTGTTACTACCAGAGTCACGAAGGAAAGAGTGTCATCATGGTGATTGTTGATAGGCCGATAGGCCTTTTTACTTGTGTGCACTCTCATCCCTTCAAAGCTAATCACGGTTGCTCGCATTCTTGGAGGCAGTTCAAAAGCTACATGGCAGCCCAAAGATTATTGTAAGTGTGGAGATCCCATCTTCCTTGGACATTTTTTAGCCAATCTTTTCTTGTTTAGGTACTCCATTGGCTCATAAGCTCATCCTATCATCCTCAATCGATGGACAAACGAGATAGTGAACAAATGTCTAGAAAGGCTACCTTAGTTCGTTGTCTCTGATAAACAACTACAATGGTTCAAATGGTTACCCTTGGCGAGGATGGTGGTATAACACTTCCTTTCATCTTGCAACAAAATTACACCATTTATGGCGCTATGGATACCACCCTCCTTCCATCACTTCTTCTAGAAGAAAATCTAAGGTTCAAGCGATTGGAAGATCATGTCGAGAATCAACAACAAATTCTCCAAATCTTAAAAGGACAAGCTTGACCATGGCCGCAGAATCACATGAAACAACTCATGGTTAACATGGTATTGAAAGTTTTGAAATTATAGAGTTGGGTGTTTTTAAGACTACAACCATACAACCGGATGTCCCTCAGAAGCAAGCCAAGAAGGATAATAGAATTATCACCAAAATTATATGGACCTTATAAAAGGTGTTGCCAAAAGATTGGTACTATAGCATACAAATTGGAGTTACATGCATCTTCACGAGTACACACCCAGTTTTCCATGTCTCATGCTTAAAAAGAAGGTTATAGGTGATAAGATCAGTTCAAACTATATTGCGAGGAGAACTTGATGAGGAGGAAAAATCATATTAGACTGACCATCAACACAAAATTAAGCGGTGAGGAATAGATCCATTCCGGAGTATCTCATTAAATGGAGAAACTATTGGTGAAAGATTCCACTTGGGAAGATGAGTCTTTTATCACGAAGCATCCAGAGTTACTCAAGCTTGAGTCTTTTATACAGAAGCATCCAGAGTTACTCAAGCGTTGCGGACAACACTTGTCTCAAGGGGAGGGGCATGTTAAGCCCTAATATTGGATCATTACCCCTTAATTGGGGCATATTATATTAGTAATGTTATTTTATTTATATAGGCTTTAAGCCATTAGTTGTAATTATACCTCCTAGTCTCCTATATATACCAGGGAGACATTTTCATTTTGAATCAGCTTGTACTTGAACATTTAAGTGGGGTAAAAGGAGGTTTCCCCCTCGGAGAGGCTTATTATCTAAAATTGTCTCTTTTTCAAGGCGTTGAGTACTTTTCCTGAGGTTTTTCTATGCTATATTGATGTTTGGTTCTTAACAGTTTGGATTCTCTAACCTTATTCCCTCAATCTTTTAGTGCTAGTGGTACCCCTGTAAGAGAGTTGATTTTGTTTTTAAAGATCTTTGTGTACTATGTGTTTTATTTGTCATTTACTTTCTTTTTTAATTCCTTCTTCCTCTCTTGAGTTAGGTTTAGTGTTGAAGTGTTCCTCATTTCCTAAGACAAACATATACATTATTTCTGGATGCAAAAATATATAGTTCCAAATTCATTACTACACTGGCTGAAAAGGACTAGAAAACTATAAAAAATGATTCAAACTAATCGAAAACATTGATCTTAGCTTTTCCCATTATTGGTAAGTTTTTGGCTTTGTGGGTTGGTAATGGTAGACTGGTCAGAGTTGATGTTTATGCACTTATGGGATATGGAAATGTTATCTATATTCCTGAATATTTGATTCAACAATTACATGATAGGGGGGTCTTTACACTAAATCAGATAATGGATGTGGGTTTTACTGACATATGGCACCAATGGTGGAAATAATTTGGTATGTTGGGGTTGGGAGATGAGACAACTACAAGGTGGGACAATTTTTTAGAGGAGCTAAAGAAAGGTCATATTAGGATTAAGGAGGGTGAGGATGAATTGGGTTGGTATATGAACAAAACTGGTGGTCAATACACAACTACATTATGTTAAATAGTGTTGAGATTTGAAGGTCATCAGAAGGTAAAATGATGGTATTCTAATATTTAGGAAGTAAAGACACCATTGAAAATTAAAATACATATGTGGATAGCTTTGAATAACAAGGTTATGACCTAGGAGTTACCCCATAAAAGACAAACTTAGAGACCTAAAATATGTGTTTTGTGCAAAAATTGTGTAGAAGATATCGCTTGTCTTGTGATTTTCTTCCCTTTCACAATACAAGTTTGGAAATATATCTCCCAGTGGCTAAATTTGGAAAATCCATGGACAAGATTAAACGTGGAGACTTGATTATTTGGTTGGTTTCATTGGCAGGATCTTGAGCAGCGAAGAGATATTCCCTTTCTAGTCCTATGGGGCACCTAGTTGTCTCACAATGGGCTATTATTTGAAGGAAGGAAAATTCCATCTTTCCAAGTCATTGTTCAAATTATTTATTCATTCTATATGTTGAGGAAAGGCAATATGGTCAAGGTTCCTACATAGGTGGGAAATTTACATGTCAATAAAGCTTCCCCTTAAGGGTATACAGCCCAATATGAGGGATATGTTGAGGTGTTAGATTAGTGTTAGATAATGTTCGATTAAAAAATAAATAAATTTAGCTCAATTAAAATAATAATAATAATAAATAATAAATAAAAATAATGTCGACTCAATTATTTAAAAAAAAACAAATAGATGCATTGTTTCATATTATGTAGACAAAAATACATGTATAATTGATCAAATTCAATTATATTAAAACTGAGGAAATTGCGAAGTGGTAACTAAATGAACAAATTGGCACACGTTTCAGGTAAACTTAAGATTCATGCATATACCTATTTAAGATTTTGCCCCGATTTAGGGTTTGGCAAATTTTTAATAATTTCTAGAAATCATGTGCTCATTTTTTTTTTAATCATCTCCAGAAATCATCTACTCAATTTCCCTTTAAATGTATTAAGTGCATAATCCATGCAAATTTTATGGAACATCCAATAAACCCTTTAACAAAACAGTCACGGAGAATCAATGAAACACATTAAGAAAGCCTTTAGCGTCTAATACGGTTGTAACAATAAGATATTCTTTCAAGTACATAAACGATTCTGGGACAAATACCGCCACTATTAATATAATATAAAGAATTGTATTAATTTATACAGCTATAACAAACAATTCTAGAAAGTGCATAAACCCAAGAAAGTCAAACAAAATCGTGTGGTTGAGATTATAAAAAGGTATAAAGACTAATATATAAAGACTAGATTAATTATAAAGAGTAAATAGGTATAAACACTATATATTAATTAAAGACTTATAGGAAGAAAGATTATATATATATATATAAACTATTACATATAAAGATTATATATTGATTTTAAATATTTTGAAATCATCTACAAGTTGAAGGTGACATTGTCAATTGGGTGTAATTAGAGTTGTTGAGAAAAAAGTTGTTTCTTCCTCACTTGAATTCAATTCTATTTTGTGGCATGTTTACTTTACTTGTTCTTGAGATATTAACCTAATCTTTAACTCTAAAGAACCTAATTAGTACTTCAATATGAAGGGTTTTTTTTGGATACTTGGATTTGTAAATATGCCCATAATGATTGTTAAAATATTGAAATTAGATTTCAATATTTCAATGTGTTGCATTGATTTCAACATTACATGCATTGATTTCCATGGATGTGAATTTATTTTAATGTTTGAACATTAGTTTTCAATATTTCAATGTTCTACATTGATTTCACCATTTCCTTTATTCTACAAAATCACATTTATTTTAATGTTTGAACATTAGTTTTCACCATTTCAATGTTCTACAAAATCATAACAAGCGTTGTTTAAGAAACCTAAATTGTCCCATTGCAGCCAGTGTTGCTACATGAGGAAAAAATAACTACTTTATGGAAAGAGATGAGGAAGACATGGAACTTGAGTTACTTATCGCATTTGGAGCTCGGATGATTCTTACATCAAACATATGGACTATTGTTGAACTCGTCAATGGTTCTCTTGGAGTTGTAGAAAAAATTGTGTATAACCCTGGAATTTTACCCCACGAACCACCCACATATGTTTTAGTAAGATTTGATAATTATGTGGGAGATCCATGGGATGAATCATTCCCTCAAATAGTTCCTATTACACCTATTGAAAAAGGTAATAAAAATTAACTTCCTCTGAAACTTGCTTGGGGTTTAACAATCCATAAGTCACAAGGATCAACGTTACAGAAAGCTACTATTAACATTGGGAAGCAAGAGAGACAAAGTATGATGTCTACTACAATATCTTGAGTTAAATATTTGAATGGTTTATGAATTCAACCTCCATTTTCATATGATCGATATGACAAGATGGAAAAACTAGCACGTGTGGCTATAAGAAAAGTGGAAGAAGAAAGATTGAAATTGATCACAATGTAAACTAATTGTAATTTATTACATTCTTATTATTCACATTTTTCACCATTCAACAATGTTACTTTATTTCTATTCAATTTATTCTTCATGTAACTCTTTAAGTATACTTCTAGATTTAAAATGATAATATTAATATTAGACATATACAAATACATAATGTTGATGATCTACAAATTTTGTGTGACCGCCCACGACTAGAACCAACCTAGATCCATCTTAACTATGGATCTATCAAGCACTAAGAGGGATCAAATCTCTCGAGGTGAAAACCTTTAACCTTTTCTAAAGTTTTGCACTCAAAAAGAGGTTTTCACCTCGAGATATTTTATCCCTCTCGACGCTTGATAGATCTCGAGTTAAAATGAATCTAAGTCATTTAACGAAGTTAAGAAGATTCAGATTATAAATAGAAAGATGAATTATTTGTGTTTATACAAAGATGATATTCTAAGTGCTTTGACAACTGAAGAATTTGTTTTGTTTTGTATTATCCTTTTATGAATATAAATTTTGACTTTTTTCTTGAGAGAAAAATAAATGTGTCAAAAAAGCATATGAATTTTTAACGAATGTGATTAAAACTAAATAAAAACGAAAAAATAAATGTACCTACGATTACAATCTGTGTAGATTCTACTCATAATAAACTTTTACTAATTTAATATTTAACAAAGAAATTTGGTGGTCACACATGGCACTCGTTATCCTTCATGGAAATTCTAAAGGATATATTGTATTAAAAATAAATTCACCTTATTAAATGTTAATAAAAAATATAAAATAGGTAAAACACTAACAAAAATTCCTAGAAATTTACTATTCAATGAAAATATCAAAGTAAAATATCTTGATCACGTAGAATTGAAAAGCTTGATTATTTTGTATTTTTCATCGTGGAAAAACAATAAAAATAATAACCTTGTAATCACATTTTCACAAACGCAATACTTCCTCTTCCCATTTTCTAGGGAAGATGTCAAAGCTCATTATTCTATTCATTGTTACCCTTCCAATGCTATAAGGATGATAAGAATAAGAAATTTAACTTTGAAATGATATACTTTTTGTTATCATGATGTTAAGAGGATTATGTAGAGAAGGCATTTTTCACAACTTACACTTACCTTCAATGCCATTGGGAATGTGTACCCAAGTGAAGTGGATATTAAATAACTAATATGAAAAATTACCAATAAACTTGATATAGATGGTTTCATCATCTTTCTTGGCTTCAAGGTTGATTGATAATTTGTTTAAACTATTAGAGTATTGATGAACTACCTAACAAGTAATTTATCGAAAATGTAATGGATGTAACAACATTTCCCATGTAGCCAAGAGGGTAAAACCAATTCGATATTGTAGGCTTGAAATCTCCCTAAACATGATAGTTAGTTAACTAGAGGTTTCAAGTGTCCAAATAAAGTACCACCGCGTAAATGCTTGGTATTCGTAGAAACCTCAATTATTATGATATTTTGGTCATCGATATTATTCTTTTTAGTTTGAAAGTAGGCTTCTAAACTCTAAATGCATGCATCCAAATTTTCTCCATTAAGTGAATCATCGAAATGGGAAATTGGCATTTCAATATCCATCTTGAAATTAGGTTGATTCAAAGGGACAATGGAGATCACATTGGAGGATAAAGTTACAAGGATGGTTTTGATGTTGATGATCCTTCATGAATTTTTCAATCATAAAGATCAATCTTTAGTCAACTTGTTTAAAACCTCCTTCTACACTAGAGACGTTTTATTCTAGAACTTTCATTGTACATCGACCATCATAGGATAAAATTCATTTGTATTTTGTTGTTGTTATTGATTTATTAGTTCCAATGTCAACAAATAAACTATGTTGAATGACAGAATCTCTAGACTAGAAGGTTTAAAAGGATTTTCTCCAAAATCAAATTCCTCCTCGAGTGAGACAACTCAAAAATGAATTATATAATTATAGTTGAACTTCTAATACAAAGATATTGGGGGCTAGAGTTTTCGCAAGTCACAAGACCGGTTTCGAGCCATGGGTCACAAGGGTCTCTCACTAGTGATACTGCAAAAAACAGGTGCTCCCCGATAGGGTTTTTTCAGGTGGAGATGGGAATGATCTTCCATGTTGACTAAGTTTTACTTTGATCTAACTGGAATGTGGATATTTGTACAATGGAAGTGGAAATTAATTAGTATTTTGATGATCCCCTAGCGGTTCATCAGATTTGGGCGATGCCTAAGGTACTGGGTGAAATATTTTTTTTCATTGATCATGAGATAAGGCCCCGAGAGGAGGATATAAGGGAAATTGTTGGAACAATCATTTGTCAGGAAGGAGCAGTATAGGCATCAGGTGAGAAAGGTATTGAAGGCGGTCTCTCTAGATATGGGATGATACGAAGTAATGACAACATGTGTGACTCGAAATCCACGCAGACATCATCCTCAAGCTTGCTTCATGTTGTTTCTGTTGATTTTCCTGGATTCAACCCTTGGTATACTCTGATACCATGTTGAATTTTTTCCTACTTAACACCCGACAATTATCTCAAAACAAAATCACTTTATCTATTAAAATCACAGTTGAGTAATAAACTAAACATGCAGCGAAAGCATAAATAAGGAAACCAAATCAAACACATAAGAACACCAAATGTTTTGGGTATAAACCCTTGGAAAAAACCTAGAGGGAAAACCAATGATGAGAATGATTTTATTATGCTAAAATCAAGGTTCTTGTAGTAGGGATAATGGCCCACCGAGAGAAATACAACTACAAACTAACCTCGCAAGGTCTGACTTGTTGTACGACCAGTTTTGGTGCACTTTTTGAGGCATACGCGATTCACCTCATTGTGAACCGTGTATCCGTACGGAAAACTTGTATGGTAAGTTTTGTATTATCCGACAGTCTCTTGTGGTTTCCTTAGACTGAAACCCACATGTGTAAGCCTATGTTCTCTCTTCTCATTGACCTAATCTCTAGATGGAAGTCCTCCTTCCCTATCCAAGATCTCTTTGAATCTTTCAAGTGTATTTCTCCTTCACCCTAGCCTTGCTTTTATAATCATGAGTTATAATCTATTTCTAATCTCAAAAGTGATCTACGGTTGAGATTATTTCTCACACTCACTTGAGATTTAGATTACATGTTGCATGCTAAGTACTTTTAGCATGTTTTTTAAATAACTCAATTAACTAATTACATAATTAATTAATAAAATTAATTTACTTTAATAATTCCTTTAATTAAAGTAAATTCAAGAGTAGAAGGTTTGGGACGATTTACACACGTATAGACACATAGACCTGTGCAGAAATACTTGTCTGATGCTACCACTAACATCAACATTCCCTCTTAGCGAGGAAGTATTATGCACCAATCCATGTCTATCTATGAAGAATAAAAACTTCCTTTTCTCCAAGGGATTGGTCAGAATATCTGCAACCTTCTCAACTATGGAAATATATTGAAGCTTCATTTTCCTTTCCATATCTGATCTCGAATGAAGTGATATATGATCTCAATATGCTTGGACATGTCATGGAATATTGGATTCTCAGAGAGTTTGATATAACTCTGATTATCAGAGTATATCATCGTAGGCTCCAACTACTGACCAAATAAACTTGTAAGCAATTTGTGAATCCAAATGGCTTCACAGGTATCCATACTCACTAACATATACTCTGCCTCTGTTGAGCTAAGTGCTACAGAAGTTTGATTCATGCCGAACCATGTAATCATCGTTGATCACAGGTTGAAGCAGCACCCCAAGGTTCTCTTTATGTTTATTGCACTACATTCCCAATCTGAGTCTGTATATCCCGGCAACTCTACTCCATCTCCTTAAATATATCTCAATCCATACTCCATTGTAACTATCAAGTACCTAAGCACATGCTTTGTTGTGATCCAATGACCTACCTTGGATTTACCATGAACTCACTCAAGGTGTTTACATCAAAACAAATATTTGGCCTAGTGTTGACCAAATACATAAAGGACCCTTCTAGCTGCCTGTATATCCTGGGATCCACCAACTATGAATCTGAAGTGTCAATATTCTTCAGATTGGTAATCATAGGTGTAGCCATCGGTTTACAGTCCTCCATCATGAATCTCCTCGAGATCTCTACTGCATACTTTCATTTTCTAAGGAATCTCTCTCCCTATACCTCCCATACCTCTAACCCCAATAAATAATGCATCAAACCAATGTCCTTTATCTCAAACTCACTAACAAAATATGCTTTGCACCCTGCAATAAGCTCATATGCACCTATGAGAAATAAATCATCAATGTACAGAACCAAGATGAGAGGATAATCTCCAACAAGTATGAAGTACATGTTGGGATCCGCCTCACTCTTGGTAAATCCCATACTCTGCAAGTATCCATTGATCCTAGAATACCACACCCTAGGTGTTTGTTTGATTTTGTACAAGGCTTTCTTAAGCCTACATAGATGATACTCGCTCCCATGTACCTCAAAGCCCTAAAGTTGTTCTATGTATATTTCCTCCTCAATGATCACGTTGAGGAACATTGTTTTCACATCCATTTGATGTATCCTCCACTTCATAACTGAAGCAATAGAAATAACAACTCAAATAGAAGCATACATGGTGACTAGATCAAATGTCTCCTTGTAGTCCACTCCCTCTTTATGGGAGAACCCTCTCACCACAAACCTCGCCTTTAACTTCTCTATGCTACCATATGCAGCATGCTTGATCTTGTAGACCCACCTGGAACTCACAATTGACTTCCCCTCTAGTCTCATCACTATGTCCCAAACATCATTCCTCATAATAGAGGTGTACTCCTCTACCATGGAATCCCGCCATACCTATTGATTTTCTACTTCCTCAAAATTGGAAGGCTCGGCATCAATGATGCTACTCATAAGTGCCATATAGTTTGGAAACTTATTCGGAAGCTTGTGCTTTCTGACCACACTCCTAGGAGCCTCACTAGCATCCCTCAATTTTTTTACTAGCCACATGGGTCTCCTGGCAGGGCTGGAAGGGGCTAAATCCTTCTCTCCACTTGAAGTATGAACTACTGACTGTTTCTTCTCTTTCAGAGCCTGCTGCTCCTTTTCCTCTATCACTATTGATGACTCTTAAGTACTCCTAGATGTTAAGTTCTCCTCGAACTTCACATCTCTGCTCATAATTGTCTTCCTCTACGCTGGAATGAAGATTATGTAAACCTTTGAGGTCTCATTGTACCCCACAAATATACCCTTTTGTCCTGAAGGCTCCATCTTTGTCCTCTTCTCCACTGGCACATGGAGGTAAATTGGACAACTAAATATCCTCAAATGTCCTATCTTTGGCTTCACCCCTAAGAATGCCTCCTCTGGATTATTGTGCCCCAATGTCCTTTGAGGACTCTTGTTCTACACATATATCATTGTATTACATGCCTTTTCCCACAAAAACATGGGCAATTGTTGATCATGTATCATATCCTTGGAAGAAACGATGATGAATCGATTCTTTCTCTTTGCAACCCCATTCTACTGAGGGTTATATGAGACTGACAGCTCCCTCATGATCCTTTCCTTCTTGCAAAAATACTTGAAGTCATTGGAGGTGTACTCACCCAATTATGTGCCTCAATACCTTGATCTTCTTACCTATATGATTCTCTATATGATCCCTAAACTCATGAAACCGACTGAAGACCTCATCCTTGGTATTCATAAAGAAGATCCGGGTTTTCCTAGAAAAATCATCAATAAACGTCACATAGTATGACGATCCATGTAATGATGTTGCACACATCGACCCACTCATATATGAGTGAATAAGATCCAAGATCCCCTTGGAGCTACTCGCACTTTGTCCATGTCTCCCTTTACTGACCTTGTACACCTACCTACACTGCCCTTCTCCTCTTGTTGGGGCTTTCCTGGATAGGAAAAGAAACCTTGGCATTCTTTCCAAGTGCAGACCCTCTACACACTCCCTGCTACACAATCTTGAACTCTGGAAGACCTGTAACATTCCCCCTCAAAATCAGCAATGCCCTGCAGTGTAGGTGTCCCAACCTCTTGTGCCACAACCCACATGGGTTGTTATTGTCGTGTACCAAATCTTGAACAGGCTTGCCCTACAATCTGTATAAAGTTCCTTCTCTAACCCCAATGACCACTACATTGTCTCGGATAGATTTCTCTGGACGTATGAGTACCTGCCCTCTATGAAAAGTAACAGAAAAACCCATGTTCTCCACAGCTAAGACTGGAAGTAAAAACTTATTCAAACTTGGTACGTAAAGCACATCATGCGCATCAAACAAACCTCTTGACTCGAGATGGAACGTAGCTATTCCCTCTCTCTTTACTACATACTTTACATCATCACCAATCTCCACATGAACCTTTGATTCCCTCTATATCAGACTACTAAATAGCTCATGTGATTTTGTCATATGATGAGATGCACCATTGTCCAATAACCAAGAAATCCTCATTGTTGTGCTAGTAGAAAGGCAAGAAACCATTGAGTAATCCCTCTCAAATTTTGTTTCAAAATCATCAAGTTGTGTCTCTATTGATGCTTTTGTCTATGTCTTTCCATTACCCTTCTTATTCTTCTCCAAAAATTGAGATGCAAAATCTCCATTCTTATGACATGAGAAACACTTTATTATACTCAAGTCCTTCTTACTTGGATGTGATGATCCTCCATCATTGTTACCCTTCTTGCTAGAACCCTTTCCTTTTCCCTTCCTTGTCTTACTGACAAGAGCAAAGTTCTCTTCACTACCTTTGTGCTTGCTACTCTTCGACTCCTCTTGAGTCTCTTCTTGGATGCAATCATCCCAAAGTCTCTGCCAATCTGGGATATTTTCCTGAGCACAAACTCCTTTGAAAAATAGTTCCCATGACTTGGGAATACCATTCAATGCCACATTCACGAGCTATGCATCCTCGGTTTTCTCCCCTATGGTTGCAAGTTTATCACGTACATGTTTGATCCTCATGAAATAGTTGGTAACATTATTTGATCTAGACATCTGAATCGATCTGAGTTTATTCCTTAAGACCATCTTCCTATTCATGTTCTTGCTCTGGAACAAACTTACTAGGGCATAGAGAATCTCTTTGGAAGTATTATTCTCGTTTAGGTGAGGGATTAGATTATCGTTCAATGAATCTAGGAGGACCCTTTCTGCTTTGATCTCCTTCTTGTTGTTAGCATCTAAATTTGTCATATCTATTGGTGGAGTAATTGCATTATCCACTGACTCCCAAAGTTCATACTCCTTCAACGCCAAAATCATTCTTGCTTTCCAAGATAGGAAGTTGGATGCTCCATCCAATCTATCTCCAACTCTCAATGGTTTTGTTTCCATCCCTAAGACCTGATAAATTTCCATGGAAATAACCTGCTACTGAAAAATTGATCATGTATTGATATGTACAACCTATACACGACTATCAACATTGCAAAGTGCATGTATATGCAATTTGACATGTTGCAAATCGTGTATGTACGTGATTCAACCCACTACAAATCATGTATAGACATGACTTTGTCCACACCAAATTGTGTATGTACATGACTATGTCTTCTATGAATCGTGTATGCCTCTGTACACCTGCAAAAACCTAGCTCTACCTCAGTATGATAGTTTCCCTAACAATCCATCCTTTGATTTCCTTATGTTGGTTATGAATCTACTAGGGATCTGAGATATGGCTTCCCTTCAGAGCACCTACTCTGATACCATGTTGATTTTTACGGATTCAACCCTTGGTATGCTTTGATACCATGTTGAAATTTATCCTACTCAACACCCGAAAATTAGCTCAAAACAAATTCACTTTATCTACTAAAATCACAACTGAGTAATCAACTAAACATGCAACAGAATCATAAATAAGGAAACCAAATCAAACACATAAGAACACTAAATTTTTCGGGTATAAACCCCTGGAAAAACCCACAGAGTGAAATCCAGTGTTGAGAATGATTTCATTATGCTAAAACAAAAGCTCATGTAATAGGGATAATGGCCCACTGAGAGAAATACAATTGCATACTAACCTGGAAAGGTATGACCTATTGTAGGACCAGTTTTGGCATTCTTTTCGAGGCATATGTGATTCTCCTTCATTTGAATCATGTATATATGCAATTCACCTCACTGTCAACCATGTATCCATATGAAAAACTTGTACAAAAATTTCCATACGATCTGACACTCTCTTGTGGATTCCTCGGACTAAAACCCACCTTTGTAAGCCTCTATTCTCTCTTCTCCCTAACCTAATCTCTAGATGGAAGTCCTTCTCCTTCCCTATCCAATATCTCCTTGAATCTTTCAAGTGTCTGTCAAGTGTATTTCTCCTTCACCCTAGCCTTGCTTTTATAATCATGAATTATAATCTATTTCTAATCTCAAAAGTGATCTACGGTTGAGATTACCTCTCACACCCACTTGAGATTTAGATTACATGCTACATGCTAAGTACTTTTAGCATGTTTCTTAAATAACTTAATTAACTAATTACATAAGTAATTAATAAAATAAATTTACTTTAATAATTCCTTTAATTAAAGTAAATTCAAGAGTAGAAGGCTTTGGACGATTTCCACACCTCTAAACACATAGACATATGCAGAAATACCTATATGATGCTACCACTATCATCAACAGTTTCTCTACCAAATGATGAATTTGTTGAGCTTTTCAATACCCCTCAGGCATCATCCCACTCCACAACCCCTCATGACTCTTTTTCAAGGACAGATAATGTTGTCTTTTAAAACACTTGTCATCAGGGGAGATCTTCATCAGGGGGTTATCGGGAAACAACTCACCTGGGAGATTATGAGTGGAGGCCAACCTATATAGAATTCAACCTCGACACCCACAACCCTGATGAATTTAGTTATGTCATAGTCCCGAAAACCAAGGAGGTACATTAAATGGAAAGAGGAAGAACAGAACCTTATTCTGAGTGAAGGTGTAAATCTCCATGGCATTCAAAGAATGGAGGATGCAGCACTGGTAGGCATATTTTTCAATAGGAAAATGTCAATGGAAACACTCAAGAAATGGACAACAGAGAAATTAATGAGACTGGTAGGTTATTCTATGAAATGTCTGATTTTATCTTGGGGTTGGATGGTCTGTATTATAAACCCACCAAAGGGTGCAATCAAAATTCTTCAATCTCTCTGGCATTGGGGATCGCAATCCATTTTCCTGAAAAAATGGAAGGTTGACTTCGATGCGAAATTGGAAAAATTGGAAGTCATCCAGATTTGGGTCAGGCATTTGGGATTTCCCCTCATTCTTTGGTCTAATGACATTTTCATGGATATTGGGAACTTATTAGGGTTCTTTTGTGAGGCACATAACACACACAAAATCTTTAGGTACATGGGAATAACCAAACTCTTTGTGGGTCTCAATGTTTCAAAAGTATTAGTAATTTCCATCATCATCAGGCACGGAAACTCCATTTACAAGCAAGAAATTGATTATGAGGGGATTCCCTCCAGGTGTGGCAAATTTCACTCTTACAGCAATCTGGTTTATGAGTATTTCCATAGTTCGAAGCGAAAAACGTGGGTTCGGAAGGAACAGTTTGTGGAGCCACTACTTCTAGCTCTTCAAGACTCGCCCACTAGAGAAGTGGATTTTGAAGCACCTCTTGGTCCAGACTTCGGTGATACCTATATTCCCCCTGAACCACAAGCACAACCTCCAATATTGCAGACAACTAAAGATCCACTTTTTGGTAAGCATTATGAGGCCTTCTCCCCATTCAATTCTTCGAACAATTCTAGTTTAAAATTTGTCTTAATGGACTTTCTAGTTTTGGGACCCGACCTCTCTAGGGATGAATATTTTCTCTCAAATTGTCTGGATTCTCAAGCCCCTGGCCTTCAAATTTGATAAAAATCATCTTCTCATCTCCCTTGAATAATAATCCCCTTATTGTCTCCTCTCTTTCTGAACCACCTCCTGCCCTAAACCTCTACTCTCCGAGTCCAGCCTCCCACATTCCCTCTTCAGAGCCTAAATATTTTTTAAGGTCAAAATTCAAAGAAGCTCATTCTATGCTCCAAGGCATAGAAGGATGTTTGGGCTCCTACGAGGATGGGGATAAAAAACCACTCCAACGAGCGAGGAAATATTCAATCTCTTTATCACAATAGAAAGCAAAGTTAGAAATCAGATCTAGGAAACAATGTTTTATCTTTGGGGCCCTTAGAGAATCTTCCTCGAGCAACATTACCCCATGATATTTCTTTCTCTAAATTGTATGGGGTTGGCCAACCCCGCAAAAAAACTGGCCATTAAAAGGTTGGTGGAAATCAATAATCCAACAATCCTCTTCATCCAATAAACTATGTTGGAAATCACTAAATCATTTCAATCCCTTTCCTCCACTCTGTCAGGCTAGGGTTTTGTGGCTATAGATGCATATGGGAGATCAGATGGAAAAATCAATGGTTGGAAGAAGAGTGGTTTAAAGCTAATAAATGCTTGGGATTTTAAATCGGGTTTATCCACAACCCTAAAATCCTTTAAAGTCAACTATAAGTTATTATGCATTAATATTTACGGGCCTTATGTAGAAAGGAAACTTTTCTAGGAATCTACATTGGAAAATCCTCTTATCAAAGGAGGTCAGGTGGTGTTCGGAGGGGATTTTAATTTATCGCTAGGGGCAAGTGAAATTTGGGGCCTCATTTCTCAAGTTGATCCTTACTTGAATTTTTCTTGACAAAGTTGAACCAATCTGACTTGATTGACATTCAACTAGCCAAACTATCACCTACCTGGAGAAACAAGAGCACCAAGGATGTCATATTGGCTAAAAGGCTTGACAGATCCCTCATTTTTGAAGAAACGATAGAAGAAAACTTACACATAAGGAAATGGGTATCCTCTTGTGGGGATTTGGACCACGACCATGTTCTCCTAAAAATTTCTCCCTCTAATCACAAGACCCCCATCCCTTTTAATATGAATTACAATTGGTTGGAGGATCCTACTTTCCCACAAGAAATAAGGCACTGTAGGAGACCCTTTGATCCCACTGTCTCAAAATCTCACCCCTTATAATTCCAGGAGAATCTGAAAAGGGGAAAATTTGTTGCCATAACCTAGGCCAAGAATAAAAGGGAGAGAGATAACAAAGACCTAGTCGACATAGAATATTGAATACATCAAAATCTAGAAGGTGGTGGTTTGAGGCTTTTATCAGATCATCAGAAGGACCTTCTGAAATCTCTTGAGGAGTGTTGAAGGAAAATCCTCTTAGATTGTGAGCAAGAATGGTGAGTTAAAATTAAATCTATTTGGCTCCAATAAGGGGATGAAAATACAAATTTCTTCCATTATTTTTCCAATAAAAGGAAATTCATAAACACGTTATGGGCCCTCAATAGATCTAATGGCTCTCAAGCCTCCTCTTTTGAGGAGCTAGTGAAAGAAGGAGTGACCCAATTTAAGTAGCCTCCCATTTTACCAAGTTCATTGATTAATAAGGGAACACTCAGCTCATGTTAGAAGTTACTCTTGAATAGCTACAAGGGATTCTTTGCAATTTTCAAAAAGACAAAATCCCAGGGATGGATGGATTCCTGGTGGAATTGTTTTGAGGTTGCTTTGAAATTTTGGGCTCAGATCTTTTGAGAGTGGTTGAATATTCTAGAACGTCTTGCTTCATTCTTGGTTCTTTCAACTCTATGTTTATTTCGCTCGTCCCCAAGTCAGACAATCCCTCTTCATTTTAAAAGTTTTGGCTTATCTCCCTCTGTAATGCAATTTACAAAATCATAGAAAAGATTATCGCTGGTCGTCTAAAAGAGACCCTTTCAGATCATATCTCCTCCCCCGATCAATTAGGGTTCTTAAGAGGGAGAAAAATCCATGAAGCAATTGGTCTTACTCAAGAAGGTCAACATTCCATTCACATAAGGAATCAGAAAGTCGTAATCTACAAGGTCAACCTTAAAATTGACCAAGTAAACTGGTTATATATTCAACAACTCCTAATACACCTGGGTTTCTGCCATGCTTCGAATCGATGAACTTATTGTTAACTACTCCGACATGCAAACCAAACCACTGACAGAATTCCCATATACCGGAGAGATTCGTAATAA
>SNQJ01S0010762.1:11096-25995 GCA_010110895.2 Picea sitchensis | reverse complement strand
GGTCAAGTTCTTCGACTCTTCAAACCCCGAACCCCAAAATCGTACCTTTGGTGAGATCGACGGTTACGAGTCTCTCCCCTGATCCGACGGTCCTAGACGTATCGGGACTTCGGTAACCAGGAGTTCAAAATGCAAGAGGGTCGAGTTCTTTGACTCTTCAAACCCCGAACCCCGAACCCTATTCACACTAAGTCGATTCAGAGTTTCGCACTCCGGGACTTCGTGACTTGCGAAGACGAGGGTTATCGCTCTATGGTTTCCCGAGTGTCGAAACGCCGAAAAGCCGAAACCTATTCATACTAGGCTGCTTCGGGGTTTTGCACACTGGGGCTTCGCAACTTGCGAAGACGAGGGGTCCTGCCCTTTGGTCTTCCGGGTGTCGAAACGCCGAAATGCCGAAAACTATTCTCGCTAAGCTACTTCGAGGTTTCACACATCGAGGCTTCGCGACTTGTGAAGACGAGGGGTCCTGCCCTTTGGCCTTCCGGGTGCCGAAATGCAAAAATGGCGAAGTCTCTTCATGCTAAACCAATGGTCCATATCACTCCTGGATTAACAACCACGATCACATCATGATTTCGCGAATCGTGAGTTCGTGCAATCCTACCCGTTGACCACTCCAAGTTGCAGGTCAGCAAAATGCTACCTGACTGCCACGCGTCCTGTGCCGATGGGTGGTTCTGAATTACTTCGGGACTTTCAGGACGTTGCCAAGTCCACCCTCCATCCTATGTAAAGGTTAAGGTCGACGAGCAATAGAGCTCTGACAGATCCTCCTGAGGGTTCCTGGGTAAATTATCCCTAGGTTTGGTGATCTGACTAAAGCCTTTCTAAATCGCCGAGCTATATACTCTGCGGTAGGGGGTAAGGTAAACTCGTGGGTTTACTATCATAGTAGCCATTTCAAGGGACTTACTCCGACTCGGGAGTGCGAGGAAACTTCCCGGGAGAAGTGCCTTCGAGAAATTAAGCCAATGCATAGCACGAGCCAGGTAGATGGGGTCGTTCTCCATGGCACAGACTCCTATCCTGAACCTATTCATTCTATGCCTATACCGATTATGGTCATATAAGTATAAGTATGCATCCATTGTTTCCAAATCAAAACACAGGAAAACACTTCCATACAAAAAACATTCATGAGCGTATAAACATGAGCATGCATTCAGTTCGAAATATAAGACATAACACTTATCAGGAAACACCAGTCGTGTTGAAACTACTGAGAGGGGTGCTCGTTTCCACCCAACCGTAGGCTCAGTGAATCCAGATGGATTTACCACTAGCCACCCCCGAGCTAGACCACGATGCTTGGATATTCAGTCTCCTATTTCCAGCTCAACAGAAGTCCGAAACGAAGGTTTTTCTTTCTCCTCCACTGTTCGGGACTCCCTGTCTCTCCAGAGTTCCTTCTGTCTTCTTCCTCTGCGATCCCTGTCGCGTGCGCCCTCTCCCCCACACTTCCTTTCTTGCCATGTTCTGCAAGGTTGCGTGTGGCACGAATTTCCCCGTCCGTAGTTAGGTCTGAGGGCTTCTACGGATGGGCAGTTCACCCCCATCCCCTCATTAACTCATGAGGAGCCTCCCCACCTACCATCCTGGCGAGTAATTCATTCCAGGGTCAGAGAGCTGCTTTGGTCTTTGAGCCAGTAAAGACCAATACGGTATTGGTTTGGTGGAAGTTAACGCCACCATTCCAGGTGCCTTCCACCACCTTTCATTAGCCATCGTGGTCTCTTTTAGCACATCCCCCTCCCAGCAATCATGCAACACATATTCATAATATTATTTACATTCATCGACCCTTTATACAAAGGTCTGTTAAATCAAACATTTGCATCTTTGAGTTTGCCATAGTTCTTGGCCAATATAGTTATTTTTACAGACTGGGGGAAACAGGGTGTTACACGCGTATCCATATGAAAAACTTGTACGACAATTTCCATACGATCTGACACTCTCTTGTGGCTTCCCCAGACTAAAACCCACATGTGTAAGCCTCTATTCTCTCTTCTCCCTGACCTAATCTCTAGATGGAAGTCCTTCTCCTTCCCTATCCAAGATCTCCTTGAATCTTTCTAGTGTCTGTCAAGTGTATTTCTCCTTCACCCTAGCCTTGCTTTTATAATCATGAGTTATAATCTATTTCTAATCTCAAAAGTGATCTACGGTTGAGATTACCTCTCACACCCACTTGAGATTTAGATTACATGCTACATGCTAATTACTTTTAGCATGTTTCTTAAATAACTTAATCAACTAATTACATAATTAATTAATAAAATAAATTTACTTTAATAATTCCTTTAATTAAAGTAAATTCAAGAGTGGAAGGCTTTGGACGATTTCCACACCTCTAAACACATAGACATATGCAGAAATACCTATATGATGCTACCACTAACATCAAGAATTTCTCTACCAAATGATGAATTTGTTGAACTTTTGAATACCCCTTAGGCATCATCCCACTCCACAATCCCTCATGACTCTTTTTCAAGGATAGATAATGTTGTCTTTTAAAACACTTGTCATCAGGGGAGATCTTCATCGGGGGGTTGTCGAGAAACAACTCACCTGGGAGCTTATGAGTGGAGGCCAACCTATATAGACTTCAACCTCGACACCCACAACCCTGATGAATTTAGTTATGTCATAGTCCCAGAAACCAAGGAGGTACATTAAATGGAAACAAGAAGAACAGAACCTTATTCTGAGTGAAGGAGTAAATCTCCACGACATTCAAAGAATGGAGGATGCAGCACTGGTAGGCAGATTTTCCAATAGGAAAATGTCAATGGAAACACTCAAGAAATGGACAATAGAGAAATTAATGAGACTGGTAGGTTATTCTATGAAATGTCTGATTTTATCTCGGGGTTGGATGGTCTGTATTATAAACCCACCAAAGGGTGCAATCAAAATTCTTCAATCTCTCTGGCATTGGGGCTCGCAATCCATTTTCCTGAAAAAATGGAAGGTCGACTTTGATGCGAAATTGGAAAAATTGGAAGTCATCCAGATTTGGGTCAGGCATTCGGGATTTCCCCTCAATCTTTGGTCTAATGACATTTTCGGGGATATTGGGAACCTATTAGGGTCTTTTGTGAGGCACAGAACACACACAAAATCTCTAGGTACATGGGAATGGCCAAACTCTTTGTGGGTCTCAATGTTTCAAAAGTATTAGTGATTTTCATCATCATCAGGCACAGAAACTCCATTTACAAGCAAGAAATTGATTATGAGGGGATTCCCTCCAAGTGTGGCAAATGTCACTCTTACAACAATCTGGTTTATGAGTTTTTCCATAGTTCGAAGCGAAAAAAGTGGCTTCGGAAGGAACAGTTTGTGGAGCCACTACTTCTATCTCTTCAAGACTCGCCCACTAGAGAAGTGGATTTTGAAGCACCTCTTGGTCCAGACTTCGGCGAGACCTCTATTCCCCCTGAACCACAAGCACAGCCTCCAAGATTGCAGACAACTAAAGATCCACTTTTTGGTAAGCATTATGAGGCCTTCTCCCCATTGAATTCTTCGAACAATTCTAGTTTAAAATTTGTCTTAATGGAATTTCTAGTTTTGGGACCCGACCTCTCTAGGGATGAATATTTTCTCTCAAATTGTCTAGATTCTCAAGCCCCTGGCCTTCAACTTTGATAAAAATCATCTTCTCATCTCCCTTGAATAATAATCCCCTTACTGTCTCCTCTCTTTCTGAACCACCTCCTGCCCTAAACCTCTACTCTCCGAGTCCAACCTCCCACATTCCCTCTTCAGAGCCTAAATATTTTTTAAGGTCAAAATTCAAAGAAGCTCATTCTATGCTCCAAGGCATAGAAGGATGTTTGGGCTCCTATGAGGATGGGGATAAAAAACCACTCCAACGAGGGAGGAAATATTCAATATCTTTATCACAATAGAAAGAAAAGTTAGAAATCAAATCTAGGAAACAATGTTTTATCTTTGGGGCCCTTAGAGAATCTTCCTTGAGCAACATTACCCCATGATATTTCTTTCTCTAAATTGTATGGGGTTGGCCAACCCCACAAAAAAACTGGCCATTAAAAGGTTGGTGGAAATCAATAATCCAGCAGTCCTCTTCATCCAATAAACCATGTTGGAAATCACTAAATCAATTCAATCCCTCTCCTCCACTCTGTCAGGCTGGGGTTTTGTGGCTATAGATGCATATGGGAGATCGGATGGAAAAATCAATGGTTGAAAGAAGAGTGGTTTAAAGCTAATAAATGCTTGGGATTTTAAATAGTGTTTATCCACAACCCTAAAATCCTCTAACGTCAACTATAAGTTATTATGCATTAATATTTACAGGCCTTACGTAGAAAGGAAACTTTTCTAGGAATCTACATTGGAAAATCCTCTTATCAAAGGAGGTCAAGTGGTGTTCGGAGAGGATTTTAATTTATCGCTAGGGGCAAGTGAAATTTGGGGCCTCATTTCTCAAGTTGATCCTTTCTCGAATTTTTCTTGACAAAGTTGAACCAGTCTGAATTGATTGACACTCAACTAGCCAAACTATCACCTACCTGGAGAAATAAGAGCACCGAGGATGGCATATTGGCTAAAAGGCTTGACAGATCCCTCATTTTTGAAGGAATGATAGAAGAAAACTTACACATAAGGAAATGGGTATCCTCTTGTTGGGATTCGGACCACGACCATGTTCTCCTAAAAAATTCTCCCTCTAATCACAAGCCCCCCATCCCTTTTAATATGAATTACAATTGGTTGGAGGATCCTACTTTCCTACAAGAAATAAGGCACTGCAGGAGACCCTTTGATCCCACTGTCTCAAAATCTCACCCCTTATAATTCCAGGAGAATCTGAAAAGGGGAAAATTTGTTGCCATAACCTATTCCAAGAATAAAAGGGAGCGAGATAACAAAGACCTAGTCGACATAGAATATCGAATACATCAAAATCTAGAAGGTGATGGTATGGGGGTTTTATCAGATCATCAGAAGGACCTTCTGAAATCTCTTGAGGAGTGTCGAAGGAAAATCCTCTGTGAGCAAGAATGGTGAGTTAAAATTAAATCTATTTGGCTCCAAGAAGGGGATGAAAATACAAATTTCTTCCATCATTTTCCCAATAAAAGGAAATTCATAAACACTTTATAGGCCCTCAATAGATCTAATGGCTCTCCAGCCTCCTCTTTTGAGGAGCTAGTGAAAGAAGGAGTGACCCAATTTAAGTAGCCTCCCATTTTACCAAGTTCATTGATTAATAAGGGAACACTCAGCTCATGTTAGAAGTTACTCTTGAATAGCTACAAGGGATTCTTTGCAATTTTCAAAAAGACAAAATCCCATGGATGGATGGATTCTTGGTGGAATTGTTTTGAGGTTGCTTTGAAATTTTGGGCTCAGATCTTTTGAGAGTGGTTGAATATTCTAGAACGTCTTGCTTCATTCTTGGTTCTTTCAACTCTATGTTTATTTCGCTCGTCCCCAAGTCAGACAATCCCTCTTCATTTTCAAAGTTTTGGCTTATCTCCCTCTGTAATGCAATTTACAAAATCATAGAAAAGATTATCGCTGGTCGTCTAAAAGAGACCCTTTCAGATCATATCTCCTCCCCCGATCAATTAGGGTTCTTAAGAGGGAGAAAAATCCATGAAGCAATTGGTCTTACTCAAGAAGGTCAACATTCCATTCACATAAGGAATCAGAAAGTCGTAATCTACAAGGTCAACCTTAAAATTGACCAAGTAAACTGGTTATATATTCAACAACTCCTAATACACCTGGGTTTCTGCCATGCTTCGAATCGATGAACTTATTGTTAACTACTCCGACATGCAAACCAAACCACTGACAGAATTCCCATATACCGGAGAGATTCGTAATAACTCCTCTGATAAGGGGCCTTATGCACTGGCGACCTTTGAAAGATCTTCTCCGATATATACTGGGGGATTTGCTTTTATCAGCTCTGGTACACTCCAGAGAGCTTGTTAACTTCATCTCTGACATAAATCGACAAACTTGTCGTGAACTACTCTGACCCCACCGGCAGACTTCTCAAGATTGACTCTGGTACTAACTCTGCATTCTGGCGAAGTTAATACAAACTACTCCAATACAAAGCTTCGCTCATCGGTGCACTTGGTAATATCTTCTACGTTCCACACCAATGAATTTTTCACCATCTGCTCCGGTGCATACCGAAGCACTTGTCATCTTTGACTCCAGTTTTCACCTCCTGCATCGGCCAAGTTGTCAACAATTACATTGACTCCCTCAATATGAGCCAGAATTCTTTAAACCTTCACCATGTCTTGAATCATCTTGTCTTCGCCTCCTAACATTGACTCGAGTGATTCCTCAAGTACCAACATAGGTTTACATTAATGAATTTACCTTGAACCCTTGTTACCGCTCAAGAGCTCAATGGTTCACATGATTGTCAGAACTAATGTTTTATGTTGTTGTTATGTCTTCGTTTATCACTGGTTTGATGCACTAATTATGATAGTGTTTATCACATATTTAGATATGTTGTTGCGCAAGAAAACAACTAGCAATGTACCCATGACAAAAGCTTCCAGAAGTGGAAGCCGAAAGGAAGAAGAACCCAACGCCCCAAGGGTTGTCTATGCCAATACTACATGACTCTTAGAGAAAGGAAGGAAGAAGAACCCAACGCCCCAAGGGTTGTCTATGCCAATACTACATGACTCTTAGAGAAAGGGGAAACTTCACTCGAGTGGGGTGAATTTTTCCAGATATTCATAAAGTAGAAAAAGTAGAACTTCCCTGTGGAAGCTAAAGATCGAGATGAGCTAAAAATATTCAAAAACATCCACAGGTCAGGACTACATAGGGTGGTGGCTCGTACAAAAGTTTTCCCTTGTGCATATATGATCTCATGGATCCTCAAGCATGTAGACCTTGAAAATCGGTACATACTTGATGTTAAGGGGCAACCCATAGCGTCATTCCAAGCAGTTGACCTAGCTAGGGTCATCATTCAATTGGGCCGACATCCCGTCAACAACCCTGACAGAGTCCATCACAATCGTCAAGGAGACTACTCTTGGTCAAATCCCAAGTTTTCACATGTCTTCCTATATGTTGGATATTATGTGCGTGAGACACCAATATCTCCAGATGGGTTGGGCCTAGCAACCAACCAACCCATCTGTGCATATTTGTTGTAAGGTTTTGTGGGAGCACAAATACAGAACGGAATACCATAGGATCTGTAACAACATCTTAGCACCTCTCTATTATCTCATCTTCTATTCATTGGCTTTGTGTATGACAGATAAAGCATTGGAAATAATCCAAAATATTGGAGACTAGTACATCATAGAGAACGAAACTTACATAAGGGTATATGGAGCTACCAAAGTTCCCCATTTGCTCCCTAGATTTGTGCCCAACATATCAGTGCTCCAAGAAATCGCATATCAAATTGTAATCCATGGAGTCAGGGCAACTTTGTATCGAGACAAGAAGGCTATCTAGCCCATGTTTTCATTGTGGGTTGGCTCATACTTGTTCAGAAGCATTAAGAAAGCCTAAGAATAGGTGGATACATTGTTATCTTTTCGCTTCAGAGAAGAAAGGTTTCAGAGACACAATCCGAAGAAAGTTGTCAAAGAACATTGCAGTAAGTACAACCACTCATGGGAATACATTTCGGCCACATGGGAGGAGGAAGAAGTTCACTATGGTGCCAAGACATACGATGAAGTTATCTCCAAGAGGCGGGGAAAACCTGTACAAAGGATTGTTGATGAGGAGAAAGCCCGCGAAGAATCTTGGAAAATAGACGAAGAAGAGGCAGTAGCAAAAGCAGTTTCCACAAATACATCTACACTTTCTGAATTAGTTGAGGAGGAACCAGCAGCTGACAATAAAAGAAGGAAAAAAGAAAAGGTCCAAAAGAAGAAGTGGGACGTTGTTTAGAAGAAAGCAAAGATCGAAGAAGTCACGGAAAAGGAAAAAGATGAAGCAACAGTATCAGCGGTGGCAGCAGAAGCGGAAGCGAAGGCATCGGTCAAGAAAGCAACATAGGTCGAAAGAGAAGAAAAAGAAACAACTAAAAAGGCAGTCGCATAAGCAATAGTAGAAGAACAATGAGTGGAACATCAGGCGACAACTAAGGAAACCGAAGAAGAGCAGTGGACAGGGGACGAAGAGGTTATAAACAATGATGCCTCACCTATGGGCACATGCATCCCGGAAACATCAACGGAATTTCCCAGCAGTCACCCTCAATTCGACATAATGGAGTTGGGGCTTTGCACACCATACAAGCCCAACAAAGTGGGGAAGTTGAAGAAGTTCAAATTTGACAAAGCCACTCGCGGGATTGTGCAACAGTAGGTCAGAAAGGCATCGGTCATAGGGGGCACTCCATTAGCATTCCTCGCAAAGACTACTATGACATAAGATGCCAACCAATATCCCCTCTCCATAGCATCTTCTAGCACTTCCTTCACCACAGCAATAGAGCGGAACCTCGAGAACTTATTCTGCCAAAACCAAGAAAAGGATCTCAGGATTAGAGAACTGGAAGAACAACTCAGGAATGTAAAGAAAGACGAGGGTAGTCTAAGAGAATTTAAAGCATGTTCTGAAAAAATTAGATCAAAGCTTGAATAGTATATTACAGCTATGTATTCTCATCTGCATGTCTTCTAGCATTTGACAGCCAGCATAATGGACCAGCACAACTAGGTGAAAACTAAGAACATATAGCCTGCCACCATCTGAGAAGGTTTAGATGACATAAAAATATGGATCACATAGAATCTAGATGTTTCAGCCAAGCTTCCTCACCCCACACAAGTAGAAAGAAGAATTGATTACACTTTGATTGATCGATGCTAGCAAGTCAAGAAGAGAGCAGAAAAGGAAATGACAAGCTCACTCACTATCTATGTGCAACTTCACAAAGTTGCACAAGTCTTGATGCATAAGAGTCTCCTTCCTCCCATCAAGGAACTCAGGAAAACCATTTCAATGGAGCAACTCTTCGAAAAAATCAAGCAACACATAAACCAGAGGCAGGAAAAAATTGAAACGGCTATGAAGGTAACCATTGGATTGATGGAGGAACACCTCATCCAACTGGCCAAAGTTCAAATGATGATCCATGAATTCATGGCCACCCTAGAAAGAGACATGAATACTCTCACGGACAACTAAGCCGCCCTCAAGGAACTTTTGTACCGCGGGATCATATCACTTGAAGGCCATACAAAGTTTGGGCAGCCTACATCAAAGACAAAGGCACATGAATAAGACAAAATAACACATTCAGATTTGCTAACAACTATATTGTATTTTGTATTTTTCCAACTGCCCTCAACTTCATCCTCATTCTTACACATTTCAATAGCCATCGAGGGGGAAGCTGAAAGGTTTTGTAATTGTTTCTTGTGGAATTCAAGAAGACATTTCCAGCAGTTATTAGAATTTCTATAAGTAAAGGAAGAGGCCCATTTTGATAGGGGCTCTTCAAGCATCGTACATTCACTAAACTATTTTGGAGAAACTACTCTTCTAACTAAAATTGAGAAGCCCTCATGGCCAATTTTATTGGAGAGAAGAATTCTTGTAAATGGTGGTTGTTGTAAACTATTTTCAGCTAATTGTGTACTATCTACATGTGTTGTAAGATGTATTTTTCCTTATAGACTATTCTTATGCAAATTGAATTATTATTGCAGATTTTCTTATTCTTTCTTATATTTTTCCTTGAGATTATGAGTTGCTTATGTATATGATAGCATAATTCAGACTAATTTGGTCATGTATTTGCGCACATGTGTTGTCTAACCTTGCATCTTCATAATAGTTGTCTTAGTGAAGTTATTTGCAGGGATTAGTTTCATTTTTAGCCACTCATCTTGTTACTATAGAGTGCTCCTAGACATGATATGATAGATTAGATTTATTTCTGAATTTAGTTAGATTACATTTGCATTCTCGTTTGCATTCACCAACCATCCAATCACCCCTCATAACCAGTAATGGAAGTCGAGCTAGAATCTAGATGGATCTGCTAAACCAAACGGTGCATAGTCTAATTGGGATCACGTACCGAGGAGTACCCCTTACTATTGAAGGGAATTTTTCCCCTATCAATAGGTATATTAAATAAAATCTGTCAACTCTCCTTTCAATTTCGATGGGTCGACTGGAAAGACAAAAAACATTGGTCCTAGTCTCTTGGGAAAAATTGGCAATTCCAAAAGCATTGGGCGGATGGGGTTTGAAAAACATTTTTATGTTCTCAAAAGATGTAGCAGCCGAATCTATGTGGATATTGATTCAGGGAAATGGTTTATGGGCTCAAGTTATAAAGGCCAAATACATTCCTCGTGATACGATAGTGGACAGGATCAAAGAGCCAAAAAAAAGATCCCAAAATGGATCTATCATCTCGAAAGCCATTCTCCAGGCATATCCTCTCATTAGACGATGGTTGTTATGGAATTTTGGGGATGGAACTCAAGTACTTATTAGTAAAGATCCGTGTATAGGGTGTCTAAATGAGCATATGCTCCATGACCCGCTAATACAAAGGCTTAACTGAGATGGCTTCTTCTTTATTAATCAAATTATGAGACGGGATTACATCACAAGTCAAACACAATGGCCATCTAGTAGAGAACTTGATCTTGATGGGGATTTTTCCACATTACGGGATTCATATATCAAAACACTACAAAACACTTTTGCAACCCCTACAGAACAGGAAGACCAGTTGATATGGTCCCCAAAAACTTTGGGGGGCTATGTCCCAAAAATCTGTTACATCACTCTTGCACAAAAAGATCATATGGGTCTGGCGTCGTGGTGGGGGAAAACACTTATAAAGCTCAAATTCCTCCCAAATCAAAAATTTTCATGTGGCTATTGCTCCACAAAAAATCCCCAACCTAGGACGTGCTCCAAAAGAGATCCTTTTGTGGACATGGGAGGTGTATTCTTTGTTGCCAAGATTGTGAAACCCATCTACATTTATTTTTGAATCATTCCTTCCCAAAAGAAGTCTGGAGGGAAAATCAGATGTTGTTGGGAAATTATTTTATCTGGGAAGGGTTTTCTATAGAACAATCTCTAAAAACTTGGATAAACTCTCACCACCCAAAAAAAACCAAGGCTCTTCCTCTCACTATAGCTTGGGGCAACTTGATTTGTTGGAATCAAACAATTTTTAGGACCAGACTCCATCCTCTCTTCGAGCAATGCTTCACAATATTGTAGTTTTGGAAACTTAACAACCTCTAGTCACAATTCCTACCCCCTACTCCAGACCGACAATCCAGATTCTATAGGATTTTCTCTGGGATTTTTTTAACGGGGTTGTTCAAGACGACCCTCCCATGGGAGGGGATAGGGGTACTCTATATCTTTATGAATGCCACAAAATTTCATTCCATGCTGGCTTGGGCAAGGCTACAAACAATTATGTTGAAATGATGGCCCTCAAACTTCTCTTCCATCTGGCCAGGTGTTGATCACACACTTATACTGAGAGGGGGGTGGTGAATCAATATAAGACAATTTTTTACTTTTTCAGACATTCATCAACCATAAGAAAACAATCACAAATGAGATCTATTAATTGCAGAACATGGAACACGAGATTTACATGGAAACCCTTTCGGTAGAAAACAACAAAACTTCTCTTTATAATTCTTTGTAGGCACCAACCTATTGGAGACACAAATCCCCATTGGTACAAATCGTGGTAGGCACCAACCTATTGGAGACACAAATCCCCATTGGTACAAATCGTGGTAGGCACAAACCTACTCTTGCATATATCCATAGACACCAATCTACTGGAGACACTAATCCCCATTGCTAAGCACCAACTTAGCAAGAGACATCAATCTCTTTGTTTGAATGGCACCAACCTACTCTTACAGGTAGACACCAATCTCTGCCACTAAGCACCAACTTAGCAAGAATTACCAATCTCTTTATGTGAGTTGCACCAACCTTCACCTAGTTTTCTTGCTACTTCTACCTTCACCAGGTCTACACATTGCTTCTACCTTCAACGAGTCTTCTCACTACTTCTACCTTTACCAGGTCTAACCAAAATTTAAATTTCCAAATGGAAACTTTCCCAAAGCTTGTTGTTTTGGGCCTCTTCCCAAGAACGAACTTGTACAACATACCATGTATCCAACTTTGCAAATATGATTCAAAATTTTTTACTTGAGGTACTTTTGTATGTCTCCTTTGTGCTCTGAAATTTTCATAGTTTGAAGAGTCCTAAAAAATAAGTTATAGTGAAAATGTCAAACTCACCTATTTGAAACTAATTTCAGGAGCTTTCAGGGGCCCTAAATTCCACAAATAATATCTCAAAAAGTACAATGAAACAACATATGAAATTTTTACCTAAGGTACTTCTACATGTCTCCTTTGTTCTCTGAAATTTTCACAGTCTAAAGAGTCCCAGAAAAGAATTTATAGTGAAAATTCCAAACTAAATTGTTTGAAACTAATTTCAAGAGCATTTAAGAACCCTAACTTCCATGGGGCATATCTCCAAAAGTTTAGCAAACTAACATCTAAAATTTTGACGACATGTACACAGAGCTTTGTCTTATATCTATGCAAAATTTCATGATCTGAAATGTCCTAGAAAATAAGTTATAGTGAAAGTTCCAAGCTTACCTGTTTGAAACTGATTTCAAGAGCATTCTCGAACCCTAACTTCCACATGGATCATCTCTAAAAGTATAAAAAACCAACATCTGAGATATTTACCACATGTACCCAAAGATCTCTCTTCCACCTCTACAAAATTTCAAGGTCAGAAGCATCCCAGAAAATAATTTATAGCGAAAGTGCCAAGCTGACCTGTTTGAAACGGATTTCAGGAGCATTCATGAATCCAAACTTCCACAGGGCATATCTCTAAAATTAGAGCGAAACAATATCTAAATTTTTTATCATATGTACCCAAAGATCTCTCCCCGTCTCTTTAAAATTTCAAGGTCTGAAACATCCTAAAAAATAAGTTATCGCGAAAATACCAAGATGACTTGAAACTGATTTTGCAACTCTTCCCTTTTGGAATGATATTCAATCTTTGCTCATCCATTTTTTTTTAACTAAAACGGTTATAATTTTTTTTATTAGATATCGATTGGGCCAAGGCCTAAACAACCATCATTACAATGAATCAGCAGTCCGCTTTTTTGAGATATGACATATATTTTTCTTTCATTGCCAGGGATTGAGATATTCCAAAAACTATGGAATAGAATTCCAAGTAGGTGCTTCCTCATTTTTGCTGAATGTTCCTTGAGGCAAGAGACAACTCATATTTTCCTTTGCATCTACTTCCATATTCGATCCTCGCAGAATGTGGTAGAAGTGGGAGTTGGAGAATTCTTGTAGCACATACCTCAATCTTTGCAGAGTCTTGTTGAGCGTTNGCCAAGGCCTAAACAACCATCATTACAATGAATCAGCAGTCCGCTTTTTTGAGATATGACATATATTTTTCTTTCATTGTCAGGGATTGAGATATTCCAAAAACTATGGAATAGAATTCCAAGTAGGTGCTTCCTCATTTTTGTTGAATGTTCCTTGAGGCAAGAGACAACTCATATTTTCCTTTGCATCTACTTCCATATTCGATCCTCGCAGAATGTGGTAGAAGTGGGAGTTGGAGAATTCTTGTAGCACATACCTCAATCTTTGCAGAGTCTTGTTGAGCGTTGGGTTGCTGAAGTGGTCTTCTGAGTTTATTGTTTTTATCAAAATTTCTGAATCTCCAAAAACTTGAATTTCTTTAATGCCATTTTCACGTGCTATCTGACAAGCTTTTAGCAGCTCAAGGATTTCAGCCTGATTATTAGTTCTCCAACCTAAACCCCAGTTGAAGTTGTCTTTTCTTTGGCCATTGGAGGAGTAAATCACTCCACCTGCTCCTGCTTTCCCTGGGTTTCCTTTGGAGGCACCATCGAAAAATATCATTGCTTTGCCTTGCTTCCTCCACCATGCTTGAAATATTGCACCTGTTTCTCTTAAACGCCAACCTGGAGTGCTTAGAGGGCAAGCAATGATCATTTTCATTTCTTGGGTTATAAAAGCTCCAAGCCAATTCTTTTCTTCAGGAAGGAGAGAGATTTCATTCTTCAGAGCGTGATATGTCATTGTTTCTAGGAGGAGTGTTTTTTCTTTAATGGCCACCATCAAATCAGAATGCAGAATGTTGTTGAAGATCTGGTCATTTCTAGCCAAACAAATTTTCCAGCATAAAAATTTGGGTATGGCCTGCCAAATTCTATGACATATTGATTTGCTATGAATCGCTTGAGGATATCTCGCCTTCCAAAAGGAAAAAAGGGTTGTAACTGTAGTCTGCGTTGGAGTTGTGGCATTGAGACCGTTAAGGGTGATCTTCCAAGCTTCTTGAGAAAATGGACACTCCACAAACAAATGGTCCATAATTTCAATAGCGCTATAGCACAAGGGGCATCTGTGAGGTCCAGCGACACCTCTTTTTATTAGGTTTTCTCCTGTCAACGCTTTCTTGTGCATTAGAATACAGAAAAAGAAATTTACTTTTGGAAGACTAATCGGGTCCTGTTATCCCTATTTTTTAGGGATAACTAGGAGATCATGTCTCGCGGCCCATGGGTCCTAGACATGGAGTACCGAGAGCAAGATTGACCTGAGAATGGCCCTGGAGGGCCCATCATTTTCTTCTTCCATCAGCTTTGTCTTATCAGCAGCAACAACATCCATAACCATCGGCTTGGTCTTGTATCAAAAGAGGTTCTTGCTCCATGAGGTAATTGATCCAGGTATCATGGTATGTGTCACTTTTGATCATTGAAACCTTTAAATATATGCATCTAATTCCTTTTATCTCTAACAA
>SNQJ01S0010762.1:0-11086 GCA_010110895.2 Picea sitchensis | reverse complement strand
CATTGATGAATGTCATTAACCAATGTGAGACAAACTCACCAGTGATGACAATGAGTGTCAAGGTACCCGAGTACATCTTGTGAAGTGCGAATAGATGGGATGATGTCAAGCCACTTGCAAGATCTGATGATCAAGGGACATTGATGTATTCCCATGATCGTCAGCGAGAGAACTTGTCATTAAGGCATGCAAGCCTCTAGGAACTGAAAATGAACTCTAGTCTATATCCCAGATAATGTGTCGAGGTCGATGGGGAAAGACTGTTGAAAGTTAGGCCTTAAGGAATCTCACTTTAGTCAACATCAGTTTATAAAAAGATTGGTAGGACTATAGATGTAAATATCTAAGTAGAAATAGGGTTTATGGCAAGGAAATGTAATCATGGAAAGGGGTTTGTTTTATTCAGAAAGAAAAGTGGAAAGGAAAAAGAAGGCAAAAATATAAAGGAATGTATGCAACTCAGAAAAATAGGCATGTGTGAAGTCATGAAAGTAAAGGCAATGGAAGATGTCTTCAACACCAGGATGATTAATCAACTTTGAAGGAGAAATGGGATAGTGTCACGGCATGAAATTTGGAAAAATGCGGAAGTAATAGTGTATTAGCATGGTCGTTGTGTAACAGCAAACATCAAGATGCGCAAAACTTTTCTATGTAGCAGCAAAATGTTGTTGTGTATCAGCAAAATATTTATGTGTAAAACAACAAAATGTTGTTGTGCAACAGCAAACATCAAGATGCGCAAAACTTTTCTGTGTAGCAGCAAAATGTTGTTGTGTATCAGCAAAATATTTATGTGTAAAACAACAAAATGTTGTTGTGCATCAACAAATGTCATGATGTTTATGATGAGTAACAGCTCCTGCAAAGCATGTATTATTTGAATAATGTTGTGATTCATGAAAATCACTGCAACATGGGATGCACTCAGCTGTGAACCTGAAAAGCTTAGTACAAATTCCTGCATAAAAATTGTGAGAATTTCGAAAAACATATCATGCAAAAATAAGTGTAAATGCAGCAAATTAAAGAACAATACATGTTTATACCGTTTGTTGTTGTGCTCGTGGTTCGTCATTGATTGTTGCGTGAAGAAACGTAAGACAGGAATAAGTACGAATACGAGCAACTCAAAGAAATAAACTACATTTTTATTTGATTGTTGTAACAGTGACTCAAAGAAAAACATAAATCGTGAAAACAACTCAGGAATTTTTAGAATGTCCATTTGCAAATTTTGATTTTTATAATGTTTTTGTGTGTTTCCATGTTTTTATAATTTTTATTGTTTAATTGAAACCTAGTTTTATATTATTGTCAAAAATAAAAAAAACAAAGAATCCAAATGAATACTGTGATTATGCTTGTATAACCATTTTCTCCTTTGTTGATCGGAAAAATATACTAGAGTTTTGCAAACCATTACTTTATACAACAATAATTGTAATGTTATTAGTGTGAATCTCACACTCCGATCAGAACTGGTATGATTCAACAACAAATTCAGCACAAGCATCACAAGGATCTATGGATTTAGCAACTATATCAATGACTTTTTATAAACTGCAAGCATTGCGTTCTAAATTCTCCATGTCCATCAAACATCCCGAAGTAAGAGCATGCGATCGAAAAGGAATTAAAGTTTAATAGAAATAGAACCGGCCCAAAGAGAGCATGCAAAATATAGTTACCTGGACCTGAGCAAGAGTTTGACTATGTATCTTCCATATCGGAAAACCGACCATCCTGAAATCTGCCTTCTTCACGGTCCGAAAAAACAAAACTGCTCTCTAACCAAGCAGAATTTTCAAAAACTGCTCGCGAATCAACTAAATGAGACCCTTCTGCACAAAACTCGTGTGCCGGATTTTTAAAATTCATCATGGTTTGCTCACAAATCCCATCCGAAAATGATTGTCTGCAAATTGACGTTAATTGACGGAAAATTCCAGATTCTCATTGCATGTGTGAGCTGGGTGTGGTTTAATTGTCCATTTCTAGCTTGTTGGTTAATCACCAACATGAACAAGTAGCTTACGAATCTGTGATCAACCACCTGGAGCTCGTGAATCTGTGATCCAACCATTTTTTTGATTGAATTAAGTGAAACCTGAGCATCTGTTACCTTGACAAAGCAATTTTGATGCATATCCAACAATAAGATTGGGAGCATATCTCAAGTTAGATAATTTCGTTGGGCAAATTTATTAAAAAATTCAGTTTGATCGTAACAATATCAAAAGATAATCAATAATAATTACGCAGTTAGGATGTGGCCCATATTTCACGGTAATTTGTTATGGGAAAATAAGAAAAAGATCGTGTTTAATTGTTACAAGATCTCCCTCTTAAGCCAGCGAATAAAGGCTATCTTTCCGTAGTTTTTAATGACTAATAAGTGTTGAAAGATTTTATTCCCACTAGACTTTAGCAAATAAGAGAAAAATGGTTGGGAGTTGTAATAACCAGAATTTGCAAAGACCATGATCGGGATTTGAAATTTTAGTTGATTCTTTGACATTTTTAATCAACGTTTATCATTATTTTTATTTGGTTGGGTTTGTAAACAAGAGCTTTAGATTTTGATGATTTGATTATTGACAGGTTGCAGCATGTAGGGTCGAATGTGAAAGGATGAGGCTGGCGAAAGGATGGCATAAAAAATAATAAATAAAATGGACCAGACTGGAAGTTGAAAATGAGAAGAGCGCAAGCATGACACTATTTAATCACTGTTACAGCAAAAAGCGTCATTGTTTCAGCATATAAAATTCACTGTATCAGCATGAAAAATTTCGTTGTAACAACATGAAAAAATTTTGTTGTAACAGCATGTAAAATTTCGCTGTAACAGCGACTGTCTCAGCATGTAAAAATTTCATTGTTTTAGCATAGAAAAATTTTATTGTTTCAACATGTTGTAACATTATGTAAAATTTGGTTTTGTTTTTATTCATTTGTGTTTTTATACTTGCAGGTCCAGGATGAACACAATTTTTATTATTATTATTTTGTTTTGTTTTGTTTTATCCTAACGCCACTACTGTTTTTATTATTCAATCACTGTTACAGGAAAATTTCGTTGTAACAACATATAAAATGTTGTTGTACTAGCATGTTTAAACAACATGTACAATCTACGTTGTATCAGCATGTTGTAACAGTATGTAAAAAAAAAATTATGTATCAGCGAGTTGTAACAGTGAAAATTTTCGTTGTGTTTTATTCGTTTACAATTTATTTATTTATTTATTTATTTATTTATTTATTTAATTATTTATTTTAACTGTGTTTATTTGCAGGTCAAAGGATGGACGCAAAGACATTCATTCCTGAAATCAAAATCATTCCTATTTTCTGATCCTCGTGATCGCACGAAACGCGGAGGAGAGCATACTTATTCTAGGTAAAAGAAAAACTGAAAATTAAAACCTACCTACTCTATGCTAAATGGAATTAAAAATTAGTTGCGTGTAGGCAAATTTCCAGTGGAGCCATTCACGTAACAATAACAGCAATATGTTCAATGGAAATTTTTCAAATGAAAAATAGGATTTTACAAGAATGAATGAATCTAGTTGTTGTGACTGCAAACTTTCTAAATAAAAATAAAAAAAAATGGAGCTAATCAATTACTTACCTGGAACCATTACTCGATAATGCTTTCATAGGCGTGTTTTTCCTCGCTCAGATCTTGTTGCAACTCCTCATTGTCCTCCTCAAGGTCCTTAGATGTTGATTTCTTGTTTGTTTCTGGAGGAGTATTTAAGCTATGGGTTGTTGTCAAGATCTCCTCTTCCTGAGAAGAAGAAATCTCAGTTTTCGCCAGGATCTGAGCGAGTTGTTCCAAGCTGACACTCATGGTTAAATCATATTGCAAAAGGGGTTCTTACAGCACCCAAATCAAAATAAAAAAACTGAAAATCATACTTGCTGAAACACATGAAAACCTCTTCACAGTTGCAAAAATCAAGCACACTTGCTGAAATTGAAATTCACACTCTAGTTACGCTTGCAAGAAAATCAAACTAAACTTCAATCCATCGTGCTTCCCCGGCAACAGCGCCAAAATGTTAGGCGGAAATATTGTCGTTTAATTCCGTTGTAGTACTTTCCCAACTATTTAATTTGTCAATCCGAGGTTCATAGGCTTACGAAGCACACACACTATATATTTTGCAATTGCCTTTGAAAAATGGAACAATAGGTTGTCTCCTCAATGTGTCAATAACCAGGGACCATGTGCAAGAAATTACTCACCCCGTCGATAATAACAAATCACAAGACGAGATGATACAAACTCTTCAAAAGTATTCTCTAGAAGATATGCCCTTTGCAACAGAATAGGTCTTTGATCAGATCAAATGGCCCAAGAAAGAAGAATACCAACAACTCCTAGATAAATTCAAGAACAAAGAAATTGGGACGGTAAAGATATTAAAGAAACATGAAGATGACGTACAAATCCACCCGTTTCAACAAGAAGTTTTTACAGCATAAGCCCACCCCCCTCCCTCAGCACAATACACTAGGGTTGTCCAAGGGATGACCAAATACAAATTCAGAAAGTACAAGGAGGGAGACATGGTATGGATGTGGGATACCCAGAAAGGAGAGCCAACCAATGTAAAAGGAATCACTCAGTCATGGCTCGGACCCTTCAAAGTTGGAATGGAATCAGTTAATGACTCATACTACCTATCCACTTTAGAAGGAAGAAGGTTCCCATTACCTATCAGCGGGCACCTCCTCAAACTCCACCAAGGTGGGGGGACCTGACTTCACAGGTAAGTACAAGTAAGTAGGCATGTTGTATTCGTGTATTATACCATTTGCATTTCATGTTAGTTTGCTTTCACATTTGTTGATTGTTTTCATTCAACTTATATATATATATGTGTGTGTGTGTGTGTGTATGTATGTATGTATGTATGTATGTCGGGGTGGCATTACCACCCCATTTTTGTTACTGATGCCCCTATCAAGATTGAGCAGTTCTGTAGGTTATGCCAGAGATGTTGAGGTTCTCATGCGCTCTACAGTAAGCACATGTCCCAGAGTTGGAGCCAAATGTTATCCTCGATTTTTAGGGATAACTAGGAGATCATGTCTCGAGGCCCACAGGTCCTATACATTGAGTACCGAGAGCAGGATTGACCTGAGCATGGCCCTGGATGGCCCATCCTTTTCTTCTTCCATCAGCTTTGTCTTGTCAGTAGCAGCAGCATCCATCACCATCGGCTTGGTCTTGTATCAAAAGAGGTTCTTGCTCCATGAGGTAATTGGTCCAGGTATCATGGTATGTGTCACTTTTTATCATTGAAACCTTTAAATATATGCATTTGATTCCTTTTATCTCTAACAATTGTTTGGATGTTACATTAGCACACTTGACCATGCTTGGGGAAATTGACAGGGTGCCCTAGCAAGCCTGTGCCCATAGGTCTTGGTTTGCCATTGGGGGGATTTATGAAAAGTCATCGTCCGCTCCCATCATAGCACCATTGTTTCATCTTATCTCCCGCTCGTTTATCCCATTCCCCTTGTCCGGGCATTAAGTTGAACTATTTGTAGGATTGCACCTTATCTCGTGGGAAGAAGGGGCTAAAGGCCCAAAAGGTAAAAGCAACTGGTAAAGGACAAAAGCCTAAAAATGAAACCTCGAGATGCTTCGCCCAGGGATCCTCGAGAAGGAAATAAAAGGCCTCTTAGCAAGAAACAAGAGGGACCCGGAAATAACAAACAAGACCTAGTCAGAGGATAGGGGGTCTCATCACGATCCAACCTATTAGGTTCATGGGTACCTAACAGTATGATGTTGCCACCATCTGGTTAACACGCCAAGGCAGTGACCTTTGGTCGCATGGCCAAGGGAAAGGGGGTCTCATCACGATCCAACCTTCTCATCTCTGTGAAAGTACTTGTGGGTAACATTGTCAGCTCTGGTCACTATGCCAAGGCAGTGTCCTCTAGTTAGCTCCTGAGTAAAAAGAAAATAAAGAAAATAAAAGAATAAAGCTAAAAAAAAATACAGGCAAGAACGGGCTTGTAAAAATATGCATCCATGACATGTACAGCTCGCCTTCTACAAAGGCACCCACAGATAACATTATGCATCCTTGGCTCTCACTTCACCCACATGTTTGTACATCCCCTAGCCACATCACCTCACTTACATGGCTTGGATGAAATCCTCCTGGAAACTTTCATTTTCTTGTGGATACTAGCCCAATAGGACGTCTTGTCTTTTTCTCCAATCTTGTATTGCAGGTTTTTGTAATGTCTTTGAGCTACTGACAAATATATTAGGGGTTTTATGCATATGTTTAATAATATTGATGATGAAATGTGATTGACATTGCTATGATCCATGTGACTAATGAGCCCATGGAGGGCATAGATTTTGATGTGMAGGACCATGCCTGATGGACATGTACCATTTGGACCAGTACACATGGGGAGATAATCAGTTTGGACCTCCATGGGGCTGAAGAGCCCACCAGATGGATGTTGAGACCCCATCAAGGGGCAGAGACAGGACGGTGGTTGATCAGGGTTTTGCACCAGAGAAGAAGAGGGTGTTCCATCAGAGGCACTTTGGCAGAGCCCGGCCTAAGGGGATTGACCCACTTCCAGGGAAACGTTTTCCCTGGATGGCCCAAGACGTCACCTATGGGCTCATGACGTCATCTTGAGCGTGTGACAATTTGACAGGGCAGTTGGCACATATGGCATGATGGAGAGGCCCAAAGAGGGCTAACGTTTTGCTCTTTATTGTTGCATTTGCCCTAAAAGGGGCTAACATCTCCCTTAGAAGGGGTGATGTCTCACTTTTTCTCAATTAGGGTTTTAAAGTGAACATTTAATGTAAAACGGTATTATTTTGGTATTTTGGCCTTGTCGGCCTTTTTATGACCTAAAAAGTTAAATTAGGTCATTTATACACTATATATTGAGGGTTTTGACTCTCATTTTATCATAATTCATCACTCACTCATTAGTGAGGTATGATTTTAGCGCCCTATTGGGGTTTTTGGCTGATTTAAGAGAGGCGCACTTGTTGAAGGAAGACTTTTTTGGCATTTATGGTGTTTCTCTTTAAGGAAGGTTTTACAACTAGGGTTTGCATGGTTATTTCTTCATGAATTGTAAGTGTTTTTTCTCCAAAACTTCTTATTGAATGGTTGTAGTCTAAATTTTTTGCACATTACTTATAAATTTATTGAATCAAAACCCTAGGTGACAAGCACATTTAATTGGTCCTTGTCTCATGTCCCCTGATAGCGAAATTTTCAGCCATTGAAGAAGGAAGAGAGAGCCTAGCCATAGCTACACTCTCATTTCTTCTTCTCCCTGAGCTAGTCGTACTATCCAGAATCCAAAGAGAGTGAGATGTCCTTGGCCTAGTTCTTTTACACCAGGGTCGTACCATTCTAGGGTTTGTTGAAAAGGCCTTGTTGTAGCAACACCTTGCCTCTTCAAACCCTCATGCTTTGGTTGTCTTTGCTTTATCTTCAGCTAGTCATTTTTCCAGTTTGATCTAAAGAAGGAGGAGAGAGCACGAGGCCTTGCTTTAGCAACACCGAAGTGAGCCTCTCTCCCCTAGGGTTTCATTTCTCAAGCCCTGCTATTGCAGCACTTCAGAACCCTTCCCTCTAGTCTTTAGTCACCCTCCTTCAACTCTTGTTTCCTTCTTATTGACTCCATTAAACCCTAAGTCATTGACCTAAGCCTCGAGCGTTGAAGTGATTTGATCCTAAACACTCTCAAAATACCTTTTTTTTTTTGTTTGAAACCCTAGTCCTATTGTTGTCGTCATCGTTGGATATTATCATCATTGTGCAGCAACGTTTTGCCTTATAAGCAATTGAATGGTATTTAAAGCATTTATTGAATGAAGGATTGATTGGATATATTGATTGCTACATCATTTTGGTATTTATTGGTGGTGTAATATTATTTCATTGCTATATTGACAAACATTGACTTCGTCAATATTTATTGTTATTATTGCTTATATATTGAATTAGCAGATGATCTTTAATTTATGAAGTACTAACCAAGATTTGCACGTATAAGTTTCTTGTTGCTTTGTCCCGGACAGGTGTTTTTCTTCTTCTTTGGTTACTTCTTATTATTGGTTGTTTAGCCATATCTTCTGCCTGGTGGTGACTTGTGAGGGGGGATTTACACTTTTGTCTTATCATCCTTCACCTTCTCAAAGCTCCAGGTCACCAAGGATGTCTCCCTTGGGCCTTACCACCCAGAATAGAAAGAACCATCCCATTGAGGTGACATTGGGTGGGATTGGTTCTTGTTACGCCAGTTTATCCCTTTATCTTCTGACCTATTACCATAAATACAAACTATGCAATAACAGGTCCCATACTTGCTTCCAAAGAGATGTTGATTTGGTCGTCGCTTGGAGTGATTGGAGAGAGTTGTAGCCCTGAGTTGCAATGTATTTACCATTCTTCCCCCATCCCCATTTCCCTGATGAGAGCAGGTGGACCGGAGCCAAATCCGTCAACGAATTTATGAGTAGATTCTTTTGATTTTGTAGATGCACTGGTATTTCAGGGAATACCCAGGACCACCAATTACCTGTGGCATCCCAAGAGGATATGTCTACTAACTTAATGAAATCACGTTGAGTAGGCCACTCGCGGATTTCTTTTATTTCTTCAGAATTTTCGAGGGGGGGATGGCCCATGATGTTGTATCTCCATATCAGCGTTTGTTTTCCATTTCCGGGGATTCGGTACAAGTGATTTTGGAAGAAGTCTAGCCCAAGACGATAGAGGTTCCATATCAGTGTTCCTTTGATGGTGTTTTCTGCCTATAGATTTCTCACCGATTCCCCTTGGAGGTATTTTCTCCTTAAGATTTGGCTTACTGGGTGTCTGGAATTTGAATAGAGTTTCCAGATGATTTTTCCACCTAAAGAAATGTTGGCATGATCGGGATCTCTAATTTGTAAACCTCCTTCATTGATAGGGTATTTGACAGTTTCCCAATTAACAAGATGAAATTTCTTATGATTTCCCTTTCCTCCTGGCCACAGAAAGTCTCGGATCAGATTTGAAACCTGTACCAGGATCGCCTTTGGAGACAAAAGGAAGGATGCATGGTAAATTGGCAAGGAAGAGAGGACCGATTTTATAAGGGTAAGTTTTCATGCAGTTGTGAGCCACTGTCCTCCCCAGGATCCTATTTTTGACTTGATTTTGCTTATTATTTCTGTCCACAACGAAGATTTATTAGATCCCAGAGTTAAGTGAAGTCTGAGGTATTTTATTTTTTCCCATGAGGCATAGCCCGAGAATCCCAGGAAGTGGGAAATTCGTTGGATAGTTTGTTGGTCTACATTCCACCCATACACTGCACTTTTATTTTTGTTGATGAGCACTCTAGAGATTCTGCAAAAAATTTGAAGGATATCATTGAAGGTCTGAGTTATCCTTATGGAGGCTCCACCCAACAAAAGGGAGTCGTCTACAAATAAGTCGTGATTGATTGGTTCTAATCCTTTCATGAGCCTAATGCCTGGGATAGTCTCAACTTTCTTTTCAACAGTTATCTTTCTGCATAGTGACTCTTCCATTAAGATGTACAAGAAGGGGGAGAGGGGGCAGCCTTGCCTAAGTCCCCTCGAGGCTATCCAAGGCTTTTCAGTGAAAGCTTTAATTAAATTAACAAATTCTGAATTGAAACCAAAGGAAAGAAGAACTTTGTAAAGGAATGAGAGTTTTACCCGATCGAAGGCGTTTTCCATATCGAGTTTTATGAGCATCCCTTTCTCCTTGCGTTGATGGCTAGAGTGCGTTGCTTCTTGCACCTGAATTATATTGTCCAGAATGTGTCTCCCTTTAACAAAACCACTTTGAGCGAGGGAGATGAGCTTCCCAAGAAGAGGCTTAATCATGTTTTCCATTATCTTTGAAAGGATTTTGTAAGAAGTGTTGCAAAGAAAGATAGGCCCGAACCTGTCGAAGGCGCCCGGATTCGCCTCTTTGGGGATTAAAGCTAGAAATGTGGAGTTAACGCTACCTCCTGTTAGAATATAGAGGATTGTGCTCGTTTAACCATTGATGATACCCTCGTCACCCAACCACGGGCCGAAGCCACCCTCCGAGCACCTTGACCTTGACCAAGAAGAGAATCCTGGTAGAAATCAATAGCCAGAGGCTAAATGAACCAAGCAAGAGAATAGAAACTAAATTAAACAGTTGATCCCACCCAGAAGCTAGCGCACCACTTTCCCAACTCTCGCAGAAAATTTGTGCACCAAATTGTTGCTGCCTGCAACTGCCTGCATAGATTTAGCTCTTACTGCAATTGCTGAGATGTGTAATAATGAAACTGGCGCCCTGTATTTATAGTGGACTGGCCAGTCTAACTGGGGCCGACTTCTCCTTCTGGGTATCAATAAATTCAATTTAAATATATTTGTTCATCCGACAACTTGTCTATGGTTTCCTTTAATTCTTTGCTTCCTTTCAGAGGATTCTAGTCTCGCCATAGGTCACAATAGAGGTTCATACCTCCCGAAGCTACCATAATATTAACAGTCCCTCCTAGCTAGGGAGGTATGGTCTTGAGCACAATAGACCATTCAACTGGTAGCACCACGAGCACCTGTCATTATTATCTGAATGGATAATCTCCTATGGCAACTGGTACAATATCAATTAATAGAACACACCTATGTCTGTTCCAGTAGTACACAACTACTCAGACTTGTGAAACATAATCACAAGAAATGGCATATCTATTGTTATTCATTCTTCATAACAAATATCTGATAGAAACCTGCATGGAAATAGTGTTATGACAAGAACTGAATCATCTGGACCAATCTTTCACTGACGTCTATGAGATCTGAAAGAGTGTCTGCCCTCAGTATAGAACATCAATAATAATCATCTGGGCCAATATTTCACTCACATATGTGAGGTCTGAAAGAATGTCTGCCCTCAATATAGAATATCAATAATGGGCTATCTGCCCCATTCTTCTCAACCAAGGAAGAAGGATTGTTTCTGATTTCTGAACCTGGACCATTTCCCACCCTGGGCCATTCTTC
>SNQJ01S0010761.1:44572-59394 GCA_010110895.2 Picea sitchensis | reverse complement strand
GAGAGAGAGAGAGAGAGAGAGATAAATTAAAATATATATTTATAAAAATAAAAATAAAGTAAATAATGATGATAATCTTCAGTAATCTTGCAACAAGAAGGGAGTAAGCAATTTAATTGATTCATAAAAATCTATTGGGATAAATTTTTTAAGAAAAGGAAATAATTGTTTTATTGTTATGATAATTTAAAATTTATTAATTAGAAAGGAAAAAGGGAAAAAGTTAATTTATGCACCTGCCAAATTGAGTTCTAAATGAAAAGGGGAAAGAGAGAAATCTAAAATAATTAGAAAACTAGGAAAAGAGGGAAACATAAAAAGAAAAGGGAAACACAAGGGGAAAAGCAGAAAGTCAAACTTAGTACAATATCTAGCATTTAAGAACTTTCTAAATTAACTCAACTAGTAAATTGGTAATGGGGAAAGTCATTAAAACTTGTAAGGGAATATGGGGACACCTAGGAGCGATTCTAGGATTGAATTTAGGTGGGTGAGGGAAATAGGGGTAGTTAATTAATTAATGAAATTAATTTATGGAGGAATGAAGGGGGTGGGTGACACGTGTACAGGGAAGATTTTTATGAATTAAATTATTAAACATTAAATTAAATGGGATTTTGGGAAAGTAAAGGACTTCGGAACTCTATATAATGAAGGGAGGAGAAGGATGATGGATCTCTTATGTCATGCGTAATGTTACGCTACAGAAATTTATACTTGACTGACTTAGCTTGTGGGAGTTGGGATACCCAGCTCGGTGAAGAGTGGTAGCTCGGCCTTGCAAGGCGATCTCAGAGCCAGTTGATTCTCTGGTTAGTGTGTGTGACCCCTTTGCAGCTCGGGGGCTAAGGGGGAAGAAGAGTACCCCTAGCGTTGGCTAGAAGGTACCGGTGAAGTCTCATCAGTCGGTAAGAGACAGCAGCACAGAGCGCGTCAGACAACAACTCAGTGCAAACGACTTGAGATATGGTATGCTTTTTTATTTATGTTGATAGATTATTAGTATACTTTACGCTTTTAGTTTTGTATATTTAATTAATGAAGGAGATGATTGACTTAGATTTTGATTCATAACTGAATTTTCCCCCATAGCCTTTAGCACAATGTTGATTTCCCATGGCCTTCAATCCCTGCATGTCTTGACCGTCCTGTCGTTTATTGATTGTGATGATTGTGTCTTACTTTTGCCTTCATCCATAGTGCATCAGTCCACGCCTGAGCAGTTGGCCAAGAGCCTAATCTACGATCATCGCTTTGGCGTTAATAGACCTATGGATCTCAATGCCTTGCTTTTCTGTGCATGGATGATGAGCGATGGATGTTCCTATCAGCCGCCTACCTCTGTTATTTGTCCTTGGCGGATTGTTGTCTTTTGCCTTGATGTGTATATTCGACCCGACAATTTATTGATTGATGGTGAGAGTTTATCTTTTCCTTGTTTGTGTATTATTGAGTTGTAGAGTGATTATGTTTTTATTCTTCGATGATGTTGAATCGAACCAGAATGTCTTCTTTTTACATTGAATGGCCTGTCTGCTCTTTACATATTACAGATAATCATTTTTATTCCTTTATTTCCTGGGATGTTTGTACAATGATTTTTATTTTATAATAATGACAGCAATGTAAATCCCCTTCTGGTGCATTTTTTTTAATATTCGGTATTCCGGCAAATGGAAAAACGTTTAATTATCCTGCATTTTTTTTATATTCGGTATCGTGGCAATGGAAAAATGTTTTAAATTTTCCTGTCTGCATTTTTTTTTTATATTTGGCATCCTCGCAATGGAAAAACGTGTTAATTATCCCTGTCTACATTTATAATTGGCATTCCGGCAAATGGAAAAACGTTTAATTATCCCTGTCTGTGTTTTTTTATATTTTGCATCTTGGCAATGGAAAAACGTGTTAATTATCCACGTCTATGTTTGTAATTGGTATTCCGGCAAACAGAAAAACGTTTAATTATCCATGTCTACGTTTTTTTTATATTTGGCATCCTAGCAATGGAAAAATGTGTTAATTATCCCTGTCTGCGTTTGTAATTGGTATTCCGACAAATGGAAAAATGTTTAATTATCCTTGTTTGCGTTTTTTTGATATTTGGCATCCTGACAATGGAAAAACGTGTTAATTATGCCTATTTGCGCTTGTAATTGGTATTCTGGCAAATGGAAAAACGTTTAACTATCCTTGTCCGCGTTTCTTTTTCTATTTTGGTATCCTGACAAATGGAAAAACGTTTTTAGTTATTCCTGTATGCGTTTATAATTGGCATCCTGGCAATGAAATTACAGCTAATGGTAGTTACGATTTCATTGATGGAAATGCAATTATATTTACTTTCTCTTTGAGAACAATTATGTATATTTCCAATTCGTGGTGAATAAGGTACATCGACTTGCTTTAATGGAAGTGCAACTGTATTTATTGGCATTATGATTATGTGTTTTTAACCACAATGATTTTATAGTTCCTTTGGGTTGTGTGTAATGTGTACGATTTTTTCTTTTAAGACAGCCTTAATCGCCTATGTACCTGGCACTTTGAACCTTGGACAACGCTCCATTCGAACTTACCTTGGGTCTGCATTGTTACCATATTAGGAGTACGTTTCATTTATTGATGGCCTGCCAGGACTGCGTTGTCATTTATATATTCCTGAGTTAATGGTATTTAACTCTCACATTTGTTTAACGCTTGTTACTTATTGAAAACCCTTCTCTAAATTGATTGAAACACATTCTAATTCAGGTAGTGTTTTACTTAGATGGCCCGATGAATCGTCATTTACACGCCTTCTATTGTTTTTAATTGACAACCCATGTATAATATACACAGTAGTTTTGTAGCATTGGTAATTTATAATTACTTCTTAAAACAAAGGATTAGCATTTTTAGACAACCTCTTCATTGAATAGACAACCTTGAATTGTTTATATCTCCTTTAACTAACTCAGACCAGAGTTGTCCTTTAGTTTTAACCTTGATTAAACTGACTTGTCAAATTAGATGGTAATTGTAGTTTATGGTTTTAGTATTGATTAAATTTAGATTTGTCAATTAGATGGTAACTATGGACAAATGGTAATTAGACTTGCTAAATTGGTTGTATTTAATGTCAATTGGATTGTAAATTAATGACTAAATTATAATTTAGACATGCTAGTTAGATTATAATTAATGTTAATTAGATGGTAATTTTGACGAGTTTAGACTTGATGAGAGAATGGGGTGTTGGCGAAGTCTTGTAACAGTTGCACTTTTTTTTCTTGAGTAACGACGTCTAGAGTCCTGTCAACCGGTTGCTTGGGGTGTGGGCATAGCCTTCTTGTCATTTTTTTTCGCATCCTAATGTGCTAGATTTTCTTGAATCCTTGGTCCCATGGGGGTGTGTTGCGCCAAGGTTATTGACGCGTCTATCATCTAGGGATGACATGATTCCTAATGAGGGGATCATGGCGCGCCCTATTGGATAGTGGCGAATGATAACTTGGTCGAAGTCGGTGCCTTCTGTGTGAGTGTCGTCGAGCATTGTAAGTTTTCTTTTTGCGCATGGGTTGAACGCCTGCAGGAATTTGGTTAACGTTCCTTGAGGTTCTATTCTTTTTTCGTCAAGGCCGTTGTGTCGGGATGGGGATGTTGTCCCTTAGCTTGTAGGCATGATCTTGTTTGCGTCAGTCGGGTAGTCATTTCTCCTCCTTGTTGTTCTACGCATATTTCGCCCAGTTGTTCTTGTGCCAGTGCATGGAGTCATAGCTGCATATTTCCTGTACTGCGTGCTTGCATTCATCGTCAGTTGTGTGGTTAACTGTTGTGGTCGTCGCCATCCTGCCTAAAAAAAAAAAAAAATTGCACTTTTGCTTCGCTTGTAGTCGTAACGAAGGGGTTGTTACAATAATATATAGATAATATATTTATAATATAATGTATAAATAATAATAATAATAATAGATCGATAGTTATTATTTGTCCAAGGGACACATCCTTTCATTGATGGTCACCATATGTGTCTTTAGGTTCTCTATATATTTGGCACATTCATCATTGTAATAATCTATATAGCCAATAAATAGTAATGAAGCACTTGTGGAAGATATTTTCACCTAGGGTACTCTAAATGTTTTTGGTCTTTTCTTCTTATATTTTCCTATGAAATTAAAAATTATTGGAATTATAGATATCTTGTATTTTCCTATCAAAGTAGAAACGGTTAGAATTAAAAATTAGAATTTAAAATATGAATTATTGAGTATGGATATTTGTATATTTTCCCATGAAGTTAGAAATTATTGGAATTAGAGATATCTTATATTTTCCTATCAAGATAGAAATGGTTGGAATTAAAGATATGGATTATTGAGTTAGAAAATTTGAATGTCAATGTAGAAATGGCTGGAATTAAAGATATGAATTATTGAGTTTGGATAATTTGAATGTTTTAAATTTTTTAAAGTTCTTTTCATTGTGGTAGTTTTTTTTGTTTTCTCCTAGGTATATTTGCCTCTCAAATTAGAAAATGTTAGAAAATATGAATTATTGAGTATGGATATTTGTATATTTTCCCATGAAGTTAGAAATTATTGGAATTAGAGATATCTTATATTTTCCTATCAAGATAGAAATGGTTGGAATTAAAGATATGGATTATTGAGTTGGAAAATTTGAATGTCAATGTAGAAATGGCTGAAATTAAAGATATGAATTATTGAGTTTGGATAATTTGAATGTCTTAAGCTTTTTAAAGTTCTTTTCATTGTGGTAGTTTTTTTTGTTTTTTCCTAGGTATATTTGCCTATCAAATTAGAAAATGTTAGAATTATAGATATTAATTATGGAGTCTCTACAATCTGAATGTCTTAAAGTATTTTTATGTCCTTTTCGTTTTTGTGTTCATAAACCATGAGCAACCAATATCCACCCTTTTATGTTCATAAACCACAGCAACCAAAATCCACCAAAGAATAAATATACACCGTTGATTTGAAATTGAATTTGAAGCAATTCAAATTCAAAATTCAAATTACCCACCCTAATACCTTAATACTACTTAACAAGGTGCTTAATGTGACTAATTTTCTCCCGATAAAACATAAGGTGACCCGCTCCACATTCTAGTAAAACAATCATCACAGTTTACTTTATCAAATCAAATATTACTTTTACATATTTGGAAAACCGGTGCTCGGTGCCACCGTGCACCATTTTTAAATCCTGAGAAAACTCAGGACCCCGCTGCCCACTGGAGACGAGATCTTCAATTTTGACAGCTCACGATTGACAGGACTGGGCATTAACCACATTCATATCGCATATTCAAATCGTGGCTAAATCTAACGGGCTTTGTCGATTAGTTCTAATGATTTACAAGCATATGCTATCTCTGCAGAACAGCATAGAAATGTTGGGGAACATTGTTGAACTAATTTTTGGGAACATTGTTCATGCACTGCAGCCTCTCCATTGTCCACTGGCCTTCACAGTGCTAACGAATATCAACTTCCATGTAAGAGATTCTGCATGCTCTATCCTGACGGCGCAAAGTATTATGCTATTATACATAATCGTACTTCTCTCGATGATCATTACTCTTCGTGGACATTTTTTCAACCCAATGGAGCTATATGAATATGTACACTATTTGTAAGCTTTACGAATTATCCATATTTCAGATAATCCTTCAATTTTTTATTTTTTTTATCCATGCATATATCATAGTTGAAGGCATCATACTAATTTTGAAGCTCAAAATTGGATTAGGAGTTAAATATGCAATTTCTAACCCCCAAATCATGGCTATCATGGCTTCCATCGCAAGGCAATAACGATCATCCATGTTTCATCAAATCGATGAAATCATACACATATCCGTCCTATAAGTAAAATGTTTAATCTATAAATCCTATTTCAAGGTTTAAGTTCTTTTATATGTCCTTTGAGCTCCCCCACAAAATGGATTATCGGATAAATCCTTGGTTTTTGTCTCGAAATGATGGTTTTGGTTTAAAAAAGACATTATTGTTTCATCCAAATATTAAAACAAGGGAATTAGCTGAAAAGAAGTTAATCCCTATCTTGTTGAACAAATTAGGCAAGCAATGCTGGGTGGAACAAGTTGAGATTTGTTTAAATTAGAAAATGGATTATTGATAAATCCTTGGTTTTTGTTTTAAAATGATGGGTTGATGGGTTGGGTAAAAGAAACTATTATTATTTCATCCAAATATTAAAACAACGGAATTAGTTGAAAAGAAGTTAATCCCTCTCTTGTTGAACAAATTAGGTAAGCGATGCTTAGTGGAACAAGTCAAGATTTGTTTAAATTAAGTGTTTGAAAAAATTAAATACGAAGTAATCCATAATACAACTCTTTACTATGTAGTCATCAACCATTGTGGTAAGGTACTTTGTGGATGGTCATGTTCTCTCATATCGCAATCTCAGATTCCATGTATATCTCATATAATAAAGCAATGGAGATAAAAAAAATGGCATTTAATTAGGTTGTTGTCAGTTACAACATAAAACAACTTCCTCAAACGTTTCAAGGTAGAACATTAAATTTCAGCAATCCATGGAGTCCAAGGCCAAAGTATTTTGTAAAAATCCTTCAAAGGTAGAAAATCACATGGTATTGCAAGAATATGATATGTGCCATGAATTAGGGAAACATGAGGCACAAAACGGGATCAGTTATAACAAGAGGAGGGTGTTTCTGAAGAGCTATCGTCTTGGAGGAGAATGGGTTGATTCTTGAAGATTTACTTTATAATTATTTAATATATAAAAATTATTTATTTTCAATATTATTTAATTATGTTTTTTATATTTATTTTTTAATCAAATTTTAAATATTTGAATATTTAATTTTTATTTAAAAATAAATAAAATATATTCCATTCTTTGTCATCTATTTCTTTCCCAATTTCAATCTATCACATATTATTATTATTGTTGAGTATAATACATGTAATAAATCAGGTGGTATGGAATTTTCATATTTATATGTATAAAGAAGCAAGTGTCATCAATCAAACAAACAATTAAAATGCACAATTCTTATCACAATGCATCACATCAAAGAAAACAGAAATACATTACACCAAATCAAAAAATAAATTATAGATATATATATTTCAGATAGATCGTTCGATCAATGTCCACAAGGGGAGGTAGTTAGAAAGAAAAAAAGTGCATATATTAAATAAATAAATAAATGTCGCTCAGGAATCAGAAGTCTGTCTTTATTCATTCATACATGCATTTATTATTAACTAGCATATCCCCATACCCCTGAAGCAGGGGAAAGACAATGCCGAAAAGAACAATATAAAATATATTTTTAATCTTTTTTTATAAGTATATTATTTCATGAGTAGGATTGTAATGGTATATTAATCATGAGTAGAAAAGTGATTTGTTGCAAAGTGTTTAGGTCAAAGTATAATTGACAGGTATTTGGTAGTAAATATTTGAAACAATTTCATTTCATGTATAGAAGTATGGATCAATTCTAACAGTTCATGTATAGAAGTATGATTACAACATAGAAGAATTTAGAAGGTAAGCGACAAAGAACATAAGCATTCCTCTTCTTTTTTTCGTAGTGAAACATAAGCAATATCCTTCATTTCTTCATAGCGTTCAAAGGAGAATGTTGGTGCTATTTGCATTCCTTCTATAGTAGTAGTGTGTGACATTGTCATGAAGGTCAAGCCTTGACGTTCAATGTTTCCAATGTCAATGGTAGACCTTCATGCCTTGAGATTTATGTATAGTCAATGCCCATGCCATCTTAAGAGGGATTTGCTTCTTGTTACTCCTTTGTATGGGTGGAATTGGTACATTATTTGGTTAGGTTTGGTCCCATGGAGGGCCAATGTATTTATCAAATGCCACAACAACATATGTTGGCAAATTCAGAGGGTTAGTTCCTGATGCATATACTCCGAGAGCACCATTGACTAATCCTGCATAAACCCATAAATTGCAGGATAACATAACTCATTGACCTATACATAGCAAGACATGTTTTCCAATTGGTCATCATCATGATGGTGTTCATTTGAAACACAAACTAATTATGCGACACTACGTGCGATTGGCTTATACAAGGATTGAAGCATGAACTTGTTATGGTTCTCCACAAGAATGTTTGCTGCAAATAGGTGGATTGAAGAATCAAACATTTGACATTATTCAATGGATAAGAATATGTCAGTCCTAGATTGAAGGAGGTTTCAATCATCAATTGTTGGTGTAGCATTGTGAATGTTGGCTAACAACTAGCAGAAGCGGGACTGGGTGACAGAGATGCCTTGTTGTCTAAATATTGTTTCCAACTTGATTACAGTGGTAAAGGCTACCCATAAGCTCTTCCCTGGAGTTGTTCCTGCATAAAGAGGTTTGTCCATCATTGGTGGCATTTGACCCAAGTCACCCACAAGAATTATTGAGAAGTAACTGAATGAGTAGTGGTTTTTTTCTGGAAATGCCTCACGCAAGCAACTTTCCATTTGTACAAAAAGTCTAGATCCTATGAATCTCATCTCATCAATTAGAATGTAGTGAATTTGTTTCATCTCTTCTTGGAACATTGAAAGGGACTGACCATGTAAATTCCTCATGTCCTTGATAGGAATTCTAAGTCTTGCATGTATAGTGGCCACATGTATGTTAAATGTTGCAACTCTAGCAGGGGAAAGAAGCAATAGTGGGCTATGGTTGGATGCTTCTTGAGAATATAGTGCTTCTTTCATGCAGTGTATAAGGTAGGATTTTCTTGTTCCTATAGTGCCTTAGATGATCATATTCAATGGTTCTTTTGGTTCTATTTCTTGTAAGTGTTGCAGGATTATGTCAAATGCATGGTGTTGATGTGTAGAGAATGTATTTCTGGAAGGAAATAGTAGATTGAGTTCTTGTAGTACTTATTTATTCCTTCGATTGTAGCTGATGAAGTTTGGTGCAGTGTCTAATGTATCTCGTGATACAATGAGCTGATCCCATGGGTGGGAAGTGTCAATATCTCGAAGTCCCAACAAATCAAGAGAAGTGAAGTTGATATTTCTTGTAGGGGCCAATCTTGATAAAGACTGTCATTCATTAATATCCATGTTTGGTTGTATGTTAATATGGCTATCCTCATCTTCATATGTTTGTTCAGCAGGAGTGGGAACTGGGATGCGATCAACATGCCATACACGGTAGTCATCTCTTATGATCTCCCAATTAGCCACAATGTCTTCTTTTGAAAGGCCTATATCTTCAAAGAAGGAATGAAAGGGTTTGTATAAAAGTATCTCACTCCAGAAAAACTCAACAAAGGTATTGGAATATTTGTTTGGTATTGTATTAAAAAGTGGCCATACATGGATAATTGCGAGGATGTGTTTTTTTTCCACTTTTCATTTTTTCGTGCTTGGTTATATGTCCAGTGTTTTGCGAGATCAAGAAAACATATAGGGTCAAGAAAAACATAATGTATTAGATATGCGTCAATGAAATTGGATCCAGATAATAAGTTAGGAAAATCATAGGAGATTCGATGAAATATTTGACGACCAACATTGAGTTTGGTGAAGGTGAGGTTGCATGTGACAAGGGGTAACTTTTAGAGCATATGGCAAGTTTCGTGGGCACTTATGTCCCAGAATACGACTTCTTCTGAGTGCAGACGTTGATAAGTAGTTGAGAAAGGGTCATCTAGATGTGATGTATATGTAATTTTGGTCAACATATGGTGCTAGGTCTTTGATCTCCCCTCTTCTTTGGAAGCATATTTGGAAATGCATTTTAGAACTGTATAGCGAGAAAGGACTGGTTGGAAATCTACAGTTTCTCTCCATGTTTGGAGTATGTTAGTATTATGGATGTTTAGGCGTTCATCATTGTGTGTCGGATGATATGTCTTTTGAACCATTTCATCAATGTAGAGTGATGACTCCATTTGTACCTTCCAAGGGAATTTATACCTACATTCAAGGGTAGCCCCTTTTCTACGGAGACATGTTTTCTCATTGCACTTTGTATGTCTTTGAACTCAGTTTAAGAGTTTTCCATAGTTCTCAAGTGAGTTGGATGCAAATATTTCCTCTGTATCTAGTAAGCAAGGGTCATATTCAATGGATTGATGCATAACCATGTGTGTGTCATGGTTTTCTCTAGGATTCCAAGTTGTAACACAATTATCAAAGAAACTCTTTGCATAATAGATTTGATTTGGGTCTTTCCAATTTAATGTTTCCATATTTGGAGCATCATCAATCCATAGAAAGCCATGTATATGTGCAAAGCCACGATGTTTCCATTCATACCTACAAAAGGGATATGAAATTATTAGTACATAGCATATAAATGTATAGGTTGGGTAGAGGTTATTTCAAGTATTATAGATTGTGTACCTATACCAATAGTTAATTGTGTGCATTTTGTTTTGTAGTATCTCCTCATGGAAGATTGAAAAAATTTTGTGCATATAGGCAACTGCAGTGTGGGGGTGGTCAATGACATTGTTTGTACGCCAATGTTGGCGAAGCATTGGGTCAATAGGCCTACCCTTTTCCATAATTGCGTGCAAGTCTGGAAATTTTGTGTCTGTTGCACTGAGAGTGAAAAAAAAGGTTGGGCATTGAAGTTTTGTTATCATTTCTATTAGCTCAATCCTTCCCATGGTCTAGAATGCTCTAGTCCCATGTAGATGTGCTTTGAAGCACATGAATTGTTCTGGGAGTTTGTCTGCAGGTAGTTCTTTGAGATGTGCTCGTAATTCATGAATTGTAGTGGGTGTGTTATGATCTTGGCTTCATTTGACAAAGAAGGTAGTTGTTGATTGAATTCGATGGTGCATAATCAAATTGTAGAGGTAGTATCTGAAACGGGGATGACTACCAAACCTATTCCCATGGTATCTCATCAAGTGTATTGCATATCTATCAAGTGGTATGTTTCTCATGCGTGGTTGGCGACGTAGGGAATATCCAGTGGGGAAAAGAGAAGGATATGCCATGTATAATAGACCCTATGTATTGTACTTATTGATTGGTTATAGGGTAATTGTCGACCATTCAATTGTATCTGGTGAAAATTCATCTTTATTGTTAACAAATGCTCTTATTTTTTCCAACTCTCGTTGTGTATTAGGAAATCTAAAGGCAAAGGAAGACATGTGTTGCTCATCTTGGCAAAAATCATGGTGTTCTAAATATGGGATATTTGGCTATTCAATGGGAGAAGTGAAAATTTTTTTAGAGACAGAATGGAGGTGAGAGGAGACATTGGTGCGTGTAGTGGGAAGTGATGCAAGAGAGTTTTGGTCAATTTGGATGTCATTGTAATATTTGTCATTTTGCATCGTGTAGAGAAATACATTGATGACATGATATGTTTTCACATAACCATCACAACATTTCCCCTTTCCTCCAGGTCTCTTGAAAACCAAGATATCAATATTTGAAAGGTGATGTGGTAGAAAATTTGCTATGTGGACAATTTGTTGTGGGAAACTAATAGTGTGGCCACTATATTTGTATTGTCCACCTCAAGCATTCGTAACTTGCAAGATGGGTCTAACTCGAGCAATTGTCATTTCCTCAACATGTGTAAGTATTGATAGGACTATGGGTTGGTCACTGGGGTCCATATTATTCCATTTGGAGAAACAATGACCATTATTTTCTCTATGACAACGAGTACAAATGTGTCCATTTGGAGATGGGCGAGTAGGAATGCCAGGATATGATTCCATACATGTAGTGCATGTATGTATGTTAGAAAAGGCATCAATACGTTTTCAGAAAGATTGGGAAGCATGCGTATGGGGTTGATGTTCTAGAACATGTGTCGTAAATTCCACACAAGGTTGGTTTTGGTTTATAAGTGAAGTCTCTCTAAGTCTCTCCAATTTTTTTTACTTTTTATTTTTATTTATTTATTTATTTATTCTAGCATATTTTATTCGACGTTGTTCATTTTGTTGGATCCTATATGTAGATAGAGGAGTGGTGATAGGTCTAGTATTTTTTGTATTAATAGTGTCATTGTTCCATCTATTTCTTTTTTGGGGGTTTATTTTTGTAAAATGAATTGTATGGCATTGTCGATTGTATAGAGTGTTGTTGGGAAGTTGAATTTGTGAAGAATTTATGTGTGAAGCATTTGATGGAATGCCTTGTTGAAAGAGAAAATGCCTTTCTAATGATCTTGAGATTCCTTCACATGTGGTGTTTTTTGTTGTAGTTTGGAACATTGGGGCATTTTTTGCACCAGATGGAATTGTCTATAAGAGAAACAATGAAAACATTGTAGTTAAAACTCAAATTGTTTGATAGCACATTTTGTATGTTTGATAACATGTTTTTGTAAGCATATTCTCAAAATAGTTATACAAGCAATATATTTATTTTTTTAAATATGTTTTAAGTGAATGCATAGGTTGTATTTCCTTCCATATAAATGTTATAACGAAGAAAAAAAACTCCAAAACATAAACAATTTATATAATATTTATATGCACAAAAGTAGGGAAATTACAAGTTGGTGTTTGAAAGAAACAACGATAACACTTTGCAAGAACTATTTATCCAACAATTTAGGGATCACGATCTCCTCTTTTGGATTTGATATGTGATCAATTTTATCACATTAAATCACGATGCATTTGATTTGTTTTTTATTGGAAAATGTTTCTTCATGCACTACTAGTTTGAACAAGTAGCTCTGAAAGAACAATTTTTCAAATATGTCTATGATTTTTTTGGTATTTCCATCATGTTCATATTCATATAACTTCTCAGCAGAAACACCTATAAGTTGTTCGATGACTTCTTGAAATGTTGTAACATTGATTTTTCTTGTTTGGTATTCAATGTTGAACTGGAAAATGTACCTGTATTCACATTCAGAAACATGTTGATTGCACCTTTGGAAATTCCAGACACCATCCTCAATAGGTGTGAGTTGTTTTTTACACTTTCGATCTTTAAATGTAAGTGGGCATGGAACATACCAACAATTGTCTGTATTTAAAGAATCAATATTTGCCTCAACCAAATGAATGTAGGGTTTGGACCTTTTCCCATTCCCTCATTTTCTATGTCAGCCAAGTGTTTTTGAATGGAAGGGTGCCCTCATGAAGCTCCATGTGCAGATAATGAGCGACAAGCTAGATATGTTAAAGGGTTATCAAACTAGACTCTCAAATCTTGGGCTTCTTTGAGAATAGGATTGATGGAAAGTTGGGATGTGAAGCTTGTAGTAATTGATATCCTATTAAATTCAATTACTTTTCCTATTTTGAGAGTGATTATTGGAAAGGTATTTGAGATAGAATATTGGTGTAGATTATCTTTGCTGCAGAAGACCCCCCATAATGTGTCCTCTATACTATACCCTGACATGTCTTTTAGTTGGAGGGTTCTCTTATGTTTCTCTTCTCCATTCTTTCTCATGATGGTTGCTAAAGGGCTAACAGAAATAACAACTCCAATAATATCAACTATAGAGTTGTTGACCAAAGTTGGTACCACATTAATAGGAGTGAACAATTTTTTTGGGTTTTATATTGAATGATCATCCTCTAAACAAGCTTCAATGGTCAAGGAAATATCTAGATTTATTTCCTAGTCATTTTTTAAATGATTGAATTCTTTTTTTGCAAGATTGATGTACTCTTTTGAGATGATGTAAACTTTGCCAATGTCTATGGAAGGATGGAAATTTTTCACTTGGATGTTGAAGCATATAATGTGCATTTCACCATTTTTTCATCAATAACATCGAAGCTAAATACATGGCCAAGTCCCTTAGCATTGGTGAATGTGCGTATATCAGTTCTTGAAAGTACTCTGACTTTTAGAGTCCATTCCTTTAAGAATGAATGCAAAGATGCAATAGGTGTAATTTCGGGGGGTGTAATAGTAGGTTCTAATGGTCATTTTGTAGAACAACTTACATCTTATATCAATGTTAGGGAACCAACAATGTCTTATTTAAAAGTATTCACTTGTATTTCATGCACTATTTGTAACATCCCCAGCCTTAGACTGCTGGGCTATGTCACATAAAAATTTACATGAATTACTGTATATAAAATTAAAACATACAAATATTCTGTAAATACACAGATTCATACATAATAACAGTAGAAATACACATGCAACATTCACAGTAAAAACCCATAAAAATAAACGCATAAATAATGATGCAACATGTAATTTAACACACAATTGACACTTATCTTTGATAGAAAAGATCACCAACTGCGTGTAGGCCTTCCACATTCATCTCAACCTTAGACCACACTACTCAAAACTAACAACAATGGTCACCCCCGAGTTGGGACTAAACTCCACCTGGGTAAAGGGATTCTTAATCATGATGATGTTACTTAGACAACAGGAAGGACTATGTCATAGGTGCCAAATCAGACTAACATCCTACATCCTCTCATTCAACACATGCCGCTCCCACCCCAGGAACTATGCCCCTTCTGTTCTCAATAGTCCTTCGGTTGCCCCATTTCTTTTCAAGGGATTCAACAACAGGTCGGGAAGGAAGTCTCAGAGCTATGTAGTTGTAGTTTGGCACCTTCGAGAAACCAATTCCCAACAATCCTCTCGCCTAGAGAGAATTTCTCACAGGCATGACAACCCGCCTCTTCAGTCTTCCACGGGCCTGACAACTTGCTTCTTCAGTCTTCCATGGGCCTGACTGTTGAATAGTCAACAAGAAACATGTGTCTAATTTATTTTTCCCTTAAATAAATTGGACAATAAATATTAATCTATTATCTCATTCATAACTGAGTGAGTTGGATTTGTAAC
>SNQJ01S0010761.1:6180-32302 GCA_010110895.2 Picea sitchensis | reverse complement strand
AAAGTAATAGAATATGGTTATGTTCAAAATTTAGAAATAGTCATTGCCTTCAACTATGCCTTTAATGGGTTCTCGTTGAAATGATTTTAATGCCTTGATTTTTTTTTCTCTACTTGCAGTTGCTTTGGTAGACCTCTCAACATGAACTTTAAGATAGATCTCTCATCGCCTTCAACTATGCCTTTAATGGGTTTTCATTGGTATGCTTTTAATACCACCCATTTTTTTTTCTCTACTTGTACTCACTTTAGTAGACCTGACAACATGAGATTTAAGACCATTTTGAGCTAAGCGATGTTTTGGTTCATGTTGCAATGCGTCTTGCACGCTATCATATATTATTCCAAAGCCTTTAGAGAATGAGCCTCTTGTATGAAAAGAATAGATGAATATTGTTTGTGTATCAAAAATACTTATTTTTCTAGCAAGTTATTCTTTCATCTCTGGTCTTGAAAGGCTCCCCTTTCGAGGATGAATAACAAAGATTTGAAATTGTCTTCTATTTAGTTGGAGGTCATCAACAATATGTCGAATGAAAAGTGTATGTTGTTCTAGTGCGTCCTCCATTGCTATGTATGCCAATGAATTTGCAATGAGAAGATGTCTATCTGAAATACTCTCAAGAGAATGTAAACATCATAGTTAATTAGTTCTTGGAAATGCAGAAAATGCATTTTTACAGTCTGGAGTTAAAGAAAAATATAAACAATTTCAAGCAAAACAACAAAGAATATGGAGAATAATTAATGTGTAAATAGAAATATGGTGGAGTGAAGTTGAGATGGAGTGGAATAAATATTCATAGATTTTCTAAAAGAAAAAGAATAAACTAATAGTGTTGGTAATGTTTATAAATATTCAATGTGATCTAATTCAGATTAAAATATATAGCCTAAGATGTATAATAATGTATATGATTTATGGTGGGTCCCTCGTTAAATGGGGTCACTGACCATTGTGAGTCTATCATCCAACTTGAGATGTGTAAGAGGGGCTTCATAAGTCCACACAACCCTTATTCATGACGTAAGATAATATTTCTCACCCATCAAATTCTGAGTTTGAGTAGAAGTGTCAAATGCTACTTTGTAATGTTTCCATCAATCCAACAGAGAAAACTAAAATAACGAATATTTAGGTTCCGTGTTGATTTCAGGAACATTGAAGAGTTTGAACAAAAAACATTGAAGAGTTTGAACAAAAAAAACAAAGTATAGATTAAACATAAATAAACTTAATATAGGAAATTTTAACATAACATTTAACAAAATAAAACAAAGGATAATAAAGGAATATTTGAATTTATATCAAGTATATTTAACATTGTGAACAAGATAAAAGCATGTAGAATAAACTATATTTTTTGAGACTAGTGAATAAAACAACATGGAAATGATAAAAGCTAGTAATTTTGAATTGTAAATATTTCAACATATATTTCATGATATAAATAAATATATATAATATTGATTAATGTTGAAGGGTATATATATCACTCTTAGTGAACATAATTTGGTACATTCAGTTAGAGCATAAATTCTTTGCCTAGGCTATAGGAAGGTAACTGGAAGAAAAGTAATTTGTTCCAAGGAGAAATATAAGGCCCTTCTTATCATCATGAAAGAGTTGTCTATGATGAATAAACAATAAGTATTATATACACCCATATGCAAAATAATATATGGATAAAATGCAAAATATATAAACTTTTTATAAATTCATTTTATTTAAAAGATATAGTAATTATCTCAAACACATGAAAATAAAAGTGTAAATATTTCAATGCAAATTTAGATGCCAATAGTGAATGTGTTTCTATATCTAAAACTTACCCAAACCATGTGCCTTATTATTACAGGATCTACCCAAATTCTAAGCCTTATCAACAATTTATATATTTCTTATCTACAATTTATGTCTTTGATAATAGAACTAATAAAGTTCATGCTCCCAAAGTTTTGAGTTCAACTTATATTTGTAAGAGAAATTATAAACTTTTGAAACATACAAATGATAGGTTAAGGTTTTGAGTTTGACTTAATTTTGTTACAAAAAAACTCTCAACTTTTGAAATATACAAATGATAGTGAAAATCTATGTATCAAATGGAAACTAATAAAGTATATTACAGAGTTTAAAATAATTTTAACAAGAGTATTAAATTCTGCAATACTTATGAAGGTCTCAAAACTCCCTAATTTATGTTTGCAAGGCATTTTCCTAAAAATTGTAGAAATTGTAGTAACTGAGGATACAAGTTGTCATTTTCATTTATTATACTCAAAGTTCTCTATTTAAATGCATTTATACATAAAGAAGCTAACTCAAACTAAATTGATTTTGGTTTGTAAATTTGATCAAAATAAAGTTATCTAAGTTTTCATCAAATTTATTTTACTGTGTCATAAATAATTTAACTCAAACTAAATTGATTTTCAAAAAAAACATTTTATTTTTTTTAAATATAAAAAAAAAACTAATTTTTTTTTTTTAAATTCAACTTAAATTACAAATATTGTATATAAAAATGATTTTAAAGTCAAATAAAAATACATATTACAATATTATAATAATAAGTGTAAATTGAAAACAAAATGGAAAAAAATATATTTTAAAAAAACAATCCACAATGAAATGATAATTTTTTTTGTTTTTTTAACGTAATGACTAAGACATTAAGTACTACTTGAAAATAAATGATCTAACAAGAATATAAAAGCATCATTTTATGAATATTTTAAAAGCTATGAAATTATTTTCGTGCATGGTATAAAAATGTGTTCGATGAAGTTTTTAAAAGGCCACGTGATTGAAGCGTATTAACTTTATCCTAGAACGATGATGCACCTGGGAGAATAGTTATAGCGGAATCAAAGAACCTATGGAGGATTAAGCCTGTAACGGTTAGCTGCTTAGCAAGATTTCGGATGAATTTTATTACTCAGGTGTCAGGATGGTACTTGTTTCCATGACCATAATTCTCATTTTTTTTTTCAATTTCGGTTATTTGTAAGCATTTGGTATTAAAAAAATGGTGCAGTGATTATGAAGGGAAATAACTCCTATTTCACCTTTGCCATGTCGACATTAACAAGAAGTTAAATACAATATTACATATTATGTAGATTATAAAAACACTTTTTAATAATAAAAATAAAAATAAAAACATCTCTTAATCAATAAAATCAAAATAAGATAAATTGTAAAATTAAATGAAATGTAAAAATAATTTAAAAATAAAAATAAAATTAATTTAATAAAAATAAATAAATAGAATATAAATTTACTATTTAAATGAAAAAACCCAAAAATATACTCAAACATTAATATAACCCATTATATACTAGAGGGTGGGAGGGGGCATAAATGGAGAATTTATATATAAATTCTCCATTTATGCCCCCCTCTCACCCATTGTGGCCTTGTGACCCTTCGGAACCTTCTAGTACTTCGCCTGCTTCTGAACCTTACGAGCCGCAGAACCCCCCTTACGATCCGGATACACCTTACCCATCATCTGCTTTTGAGACTACAGAGACCTCTTACTTTGTCAATTAGCCGTTTAATGAGATTTCAGATACTGATGTAATCTAAATGAGAAAACCCAAAGGTATGCTCAAACATTAATGCAACCCATTATATACTTGTAAGCATGAATGGTTATGGAGAGTCCAAATATTATGTAAGAGCATTAATGGGAGCATGGGAATAAATAAAGAATAAATAAAAGGTAGAGAATTTTTTTATGGTTTCAAAAATCAATTATATATATATATATATATATATAATTTTTCTTATCCTACTATTGTGTTAAATGGACAAATACTCATTGTTATATAATTCTAATTAAATAGACAAACACCCACTACAATAGTTATATAATTCCAATTAAATGGACAAACAACCACTACATTATTAGTGCAATTGTAATTGAATGGAAAAATATAATTAAGACAACCAAGTCCAACACTTATGTAAATATTGTAGTAAATAAGCTTCTATCCTAAGTAGACTTTGTAACCCATGAGATCTCAAGGAAAGAAAAAAATATATAATAAAGAAATATACTGAAAGAGTTGGTTTGTTGTTTATTTGATATTAATCCAACATGAAATGTGAATCAAGGCATGCTATATTTAAAAATATGAAATACAAGTTTTATGAACAAACTGATATTTTACAAATTCTTCTAAGATATTCATTGTTGCACATTCATCTAATTCCATGGACATAATTTAAATACTTCAATATCACATAAAAATGGTTTCAATTCCAAATCACTACTGCATTGAAATACCAATGTAGTTAATAAAATTTGAAAACCTATCAAGAAAACTGAATTTAAACCTTGGCCTAGCTTAGCTAATCACGTGGTAGAAAAGAATCAATGAACTCTCCTTAAGTAATATGCACTTACATTATAAAAATAAACACAAGCTTCCCAAAAAAAAAAAGATAAATCCTTTGATAGACATTTAGATTTGTTCAGATTTAGGATTTTCTCAAAGTGAAAATTCAAAGTTTTATAAACTTGTGAAAAAAGGGTTATAAGGAAGTCTGAGAACAAATGAATAAATTAAAGTACTCACGTTACAAAACCCTAATTTATTGTTGTAATTTGGTTGTGACTCGTTACAAAACCCTAATTTATTGTTGTAATTTGGTTGTGACTGATTAAAAGTTCGAGGGTTTACATATTTTAATGGTGGAAGCTTACAAATCCAAGTCGGTTGCATTCCATGTAACTCCACTGAGGGAGACATTATCTGAAGTAGATCTATTTACGACTATTCACGGGTTGCTGGTTAGGGCATGATCTACCGTGAAACTTCCTACAGAGGCACGGTCGCATATATTAAGTGTTCATATGAAAAATTGAATGGCAACATATTTTAACTCAAGAACATTACTATAGGGCATATATATTTGACTAATATGTAGTCATTTTTTTATTCCTTATGTTTAAGATTAAATTTGAAACAAAATTTTTAAGTCAGCAAAATGGAATGCATGACTGCGGCCCAACTAAGTATAATAAAAAGGCAGTGTCCAACAACCTAAGTAGCAAAGGTAACATGGAATGGGAATTAATTTTCAACGAAAAGAAAATATGCCAAACTTTTGAAATTGTGAGCAAAGGAATCTCGCTTATTGTGAAGGAAAGTGAAATTCGCAAACCCATTGAGTATTGTAGTAGCTATTGTGCTTAGTGGAATGATTGAAAAATGGGAAGGCTTCATAGCTCGATAAAAAATTAAAGCATATTAAGCCTAAGATACCTGAAAAAAAGAAGAGGCAACCCTTCCATGCAATAGTTCGTTGCTCAAGAAAACGAGAACAACTTACGAAGACAACCAATTCACCCAAAACTGATGTGGAGTTATTTCTTTTGAAGATTGCTGTACAAAGCGAAGGCTCTCCTACCAAGGGACTCAACTCTTTCAGTATATTTCCCTACCGTATAAGGATATTGTTTGTTTTTTGAGTTGAATGCTATTAGTTTTGTTTTTGACCATTTTTTTTCAATTTACACTGTTAAATACAAACATAGTAACTACAAAAATATATATTTTTTAAATATAAATTCTAATTTTTCTAAAATATTGATCATAAAGTTTTTTTTTTAAATTAAGATTAAACATATTAACAACAAAAATATTTGTTTTTTAAACATAAATTCCAATTTTTCTAGAATCTAATTGATTTTAAAATTGAAATTAAACATATTAAAAATAAAAATATTTTAAATATATTAACAATAAAAAAAAAATTATTTTTTTTAAATATAAATTAAACATAGTAACAACAAAAATATATATTTTTTAAATATAAATTCCAATTTTTCTAAAATATTGATAATAATTTTTTTTTTAAATTAAAATTAAACATATTAAGAACAAAAATATATTTTTTTAAATATAAATTCCAATTTTTCTAGAATCTAATTGATTTTAAAATTAAAATTAAACATATTAACAACAAAAATATTGTAATTAATAAGATTTATGTGGTTGGGATTTTTAGAAGTATTCGGAGTAGCCACAATATTGTCAATGGATTATCCAAGTTTCGAATCCATATCAAGATCCATCTTCAGGATAGAGGATATGAAACCTGGGTTTAAAAGATGAGAAGACTCTTCTTATCATTTAAACCCAGAGTTTATGTCTTGAATGAAATCCATTGACAATACTATGGCTACTAGGTATACTTCTGAACAAAAAAAAATAAAAATAAAATAAAAATTCATTTTTTCTAGAATTGATGAATAAAATTTAAAGTATTATTGTTGCCTTTAGGTAATTTAGTTTAATATTTAATATTTAATTTTAAAAAACAAAATAATGTTTTTTTTTTTTAATTAACCTCTTAATTTAAAAAAAAAAATCTTCTCAAAANACCTCAACAACAAGTATATAAACAAATCCCCAAACCTTCACCTCCATTAATATAATCAACACCGTCATTACTTTTGCAAAATTAGGATATAGATTTCAGAGTGGGAGCATGTGAAGGAAGTTTCATTAAATTTCAAAGTCCATAAATAAATGTCGCGAGGGGAACGAGTGCCTGCTTCATAAACACAAGTTTTATTAATTTCAATGTAATTACTTGTTCTAGTGACCAAATTGGACACCCACAAATCTATCAAGACGCGATGACAACAACATCCCATTTATGTCGTCTGCGTTGCTCCTCGTCATCTAGCTAATAGTCATAGTAAATGATGGTCTTCATTACATGCTGTGTTGGTTATTTACATATTGCGTCCATACCAGAGGCTTGTCAGGAATCATTTTCAAGCAACTTTGTCATTATTACACGTTGTGTTGGTTATTAACATATTGCATCCATACCATAGGCTCTTCAGAAACCATTTTCAACTGGGATGGACAGAGATAGAAAGGTTGGTCATTTTTTTAGGAATACATCACATTCCCTGCTTGGTATTTCCTTCCTCCTTGCACCAGGCTTCCATCTCGGCTAGGACCCCAACTCAGGGGGGTTCCTCTCTCTAAACTATAACAACTCTGAGCTAGAAGGGCTCTAGCTAAGCTTAGTCTTTGGGAGTTACAACTGCTTTAGTTATGGCGATCTCGCATATTCTACTTATGACCTAAGAGCCTCTTGTCATTGCATTTTTAAGGGTCAGAAAGCTGGGTAAGATGCCCCCGCTTCCACCAGGAGGCATGGGGATTCCATTATGGGGAGAATCGTGTAAACCAAACATATCTACGGATCAGGACTACATGCATGAACGGAGTGTATGTTGAAGCCCTGCGAATTCATGTGAATGAAAGTGGATGCAACCCACAAACAATTGAAAATTGGATAACAATGATATCTAAAGTTTCCTCATTAAGCGGTTTCGAGCTTGAGGTGTCTAATAAGTGAGAACTCGAAATCGATCCAATCTCGTTGGCCTTGGACTAAATTTTCCCATAAATGGTGTTGTCAATGAATACAACATGCAACAGGTATGTGTGTGTTTATATACAATTTCTGGTTTAGATTCTCTCATTATTCTAATGCATTTGACTGTCGGGTTTTATTTTCTTTTGGCAGAATGCGGGTATTTCGTTTTCCAAGGTGGTAAAAGCCCAGGAATAGGTCGTCTCAGGCCTGTTGTACTACCTCAGAGTAGAGACAATGGACGACGGTAAAACCAAGCTGTATGCGGCGAAAATATGGGTGAAGCCAACGGATAAATTTAGAGAGTTGCGAGAGTTCAATCCTGTGCAAACTTTGCATCAATAACGGCTTGTTTCATTTTCATCTCTGCAACTCTATTTCGCCCTTTTACGAAGTGAGGGTTTGAGGATTCACAAAATAAGAATGTAAAGGAGGGTTTAAGGATTCACAGAATAAGAATGTAAATGATCTGTTCGAATGGTGTAGATTCAATGGTTACGTATCTGTATGTTTGTTTCCTAATGATACTCACAAGTTTGGAGGCAAGGCATATCTATGGATGCAACCAAGAGTAATGGTGATGAAATCAAATGTGTGTTCACGTCCATTAATGATCCAAAAGAATTGCAAATGTGATTGCAACAAAATGATATGCAACGATGAAATCAAATGTGTGTTCATGTCCATTAATGATCCAAAAGAATTGCAAATGTGATTGCAACAAAATGATATGCAACCAAGAGTAATGGTGATGAAATCAAATGTGTGTTCATGTCCATTAATGATCCAAAAGAATTGCAAATGTGATTGCAACAAAATTATATGCTGGAAAATACTAAATTGTAGAAGATTTATATTATCTCATTATGTTTTTGCTTATGATTTCATTATCCTAAGGGCTTAGAATGAAGTAAAAACTTAACGGTAGAAATATGCTTAGATTTAATATTAAGGTAGGGGAATACACTGTTAATCTCCTATCTTCATAGGATATCAAAGTTGTTAAAGAATTATGGCCATGAAATAATAACCGTCTTATAAACTTTTTAATCCAAACATAAATGCGAACATGTTCTTTGCTTTTAGATCCTAGTTCCATAACCATATTCTTCCCTTTATGACTGGTCCTATTTCTGGTGGGTTTGAGGTTAAATTCATAATAAATGAAAAAATTGTAGACATGGTGGTTGGAAACTATATTTGGAAGTTACTGTGTGTTTATCAAGGTCCCATGGCTATTAAGACAGATATTATACAATCTACTTCTTATTAAATTGTGTATAATGTCTAATGCAATTGTCAAATAAAAAGCAAATTCCTTAGCTTACCTTATATTCGTACGCAGTTATGAAGATGAACAAATTCCTTGGCTTACCTTATATTCGTACACAGTTATGCAGATGAATAGAAAAAAATGCAAATAAATAGACTAGATGATCTTCAAATTGATCGATAGAGATCGAAAGGAATGTTTATTCTCAGGAGAATGAAGGTTCGATAAAGAAAACATAGCATCGATAATTTAAAGGGGCATTGTCCATTGAACAAGAGAATAAAGGTTCGATAAAGAAAACAAAGCATAGATAATGTAAAGGGATATTATCCATTGAACAGTCTGTATATATAAAAATTGAGTAGATCACATGACCGACTTACTAATGGTTGTGTAAACCAATTGGTTGCATGTTTTCAATTGTGTGCTATAATGGTTGCGTAAACCAACTGGTTGCATGTTTTCAATTGCGTGCTATCATGACTTGTCTTAACTGTTGCATCAAAGAAGTTAACTTATCTCACCTAATAATGTAATGTACCAGTAGAAGTTTTTAGAATCTGAGCAATGGCCAGCCATTGAGGACCGACATCTAGCCAATAATCTCACCTAATACACTAAAGATTCCAAGTTATTAGAATGTGAGCAATGGCCAGCCATTACGGACCGACATCTAGCCAATAATCTCACCTAATACACTAAAGGTTCCTAGATTTGGATGATACACTTGTCATGTATCTATAAGCTATGGAAAGAGGATGAAAAAGTGAGAGAGAACTCCCCCTAAAATAATGCCTTCGGCGTAAAAACAATAAGGTCATTTTTTTTAAATTCATGTCGCTGAATTTTAAAAGGATTTATCATTGAATTTTAAAAGGATTTATCATTAAAAACAATAGCTTCGTTTTTTTTAAATTCATGTCACTGAATTTTCAAAGGATAAACATGCATGATGCGTTTGTGGGTCTGTAGTTTTTAAAAATTATTTGAGTAATCTTTTAAATTTAATAAGTGCATATCTCTCAACTCTGAAATAAAATTCCACTCAATGTTTGTCACAAATGTTTGAAAGTAATAAATTAATAAACTATCATAAACTTGTTTGAGAAAATAAAGAAATCATCGACATGTTTGAGCAAATCAAGAAATGTTTGTCTAAGTTGAAACATGGTTATCAAGTCTCATCAAGGATCACTTGGATATCATCGTCGTAGACCATTAACGAAGCACATGGCAAATGGATCGGTCACATAGACCATGGAAAATCACCCGACCCGCCACATGCCTCACTGCCTCATGCACACGGAAAATGGACCGGTCACATGGGCCATCACTAGTCTTTGGGAAAATCACCCGACTCGCCACATGCCTCATATGTATCCACTTGGTTACCATAGACGATTTCTTCCCATGCACATAGTTATTTTTCTTTTAGTTACGTGACTTTCAGGCTTTATTCAAGGTTCCCATTCAGTTATCAAGCGGAATTCCTATTAAAACTATAGCTTTCATCTCTTTCTAATTCAAGGTTCTCATTCAGTTATCAAGCGAAATTCCTATTACCAGAGCTTTCTCATTTAGTGATCGGGCGGAACTCCTATTAAAACCAGAGCTTCATCCAGTTTCTTTTCAACCACCCTATACTAGTGGTTTGCGCTATCTCGTTGTGGATCTATGTATTTCCTAGCATTCATACCAATGTCTTAGTCAGTTTCCCAAGTCAAAGAAAAATTCCAATCATCATGGTATCATCAATCAATGGCATTTACCAGTAAAACTAGCATACCCCTAAAGTCTCAAAGGGATTGGNATTTTCAAAGGATAAACATGCATGATGCGTTTGTGGGTCTGTAGTTTTTAAAAATTATTTGAGTAATCTTTTAAATTTAATAAGTGCATATCTCTCAACTCTGAAATAAAATTCCACTCAATGTTTGTCACAAATGTTTGAAAGTAATAAATTAATAAACTATCATAAACTTGTTTGAGAAAATAAAGAAATCATCGACATGTTTGAGCAAATCAAGAAATGTTTGTCTAAGTTGAAACATGGTTATCAAGTCTCATCAAGGATCACTTGGATATCATCGTCGTAGACCATTAACGAAGCACATGGCAAATGGATCGGTCACATAGACCATGGAAAATCACCCGACCCGCCACATGCCTCACTGCCTCATGCACACGGAAAATGGACCGGTCACATGGGCCATCACTAGTCTTTGGGAAAATCACCCGACTCGCCACATGCCTCATATGTATCCACTTGGTTACCATAGACGATTTCTTCCCATGCACATAGTTATTTTTCTTTTAGTTACGTGACTTTCAGGCTTTATTCAAGGTTCCCATTCAGTTATCAAGCGGAATTCCTATTAAAACTATAGCTTTCATCTCTTTCTAATTCAAGGTTCTCATTCAGTTATCAAGCGAAATTCCTATTACCAGAGCTTTCTCATTTAGTGATCGGGCGGAACTCCTATTAAAACCAGAGCTTCATCCAGTTTCTTTTCAACCACCCTATACTAGTGGTTTGCGCTATCTCGTTGTGGATCTATGTATTTCCTAGCATTCATACCAATGTCTTAGTCAGTTTCCCAAGTCAAAGAAAAATTCCAATCATCATGGTATCATCAATCAATGGCATTTACCAGTAAAACTAGCATACCCCTAAAGTCTCAAAGGGATTGGTTAATCATTGCTATAATTATGAGTATAAAATCAAGATTTAATGTTGTAAACATACTTTCAATATTTAATGTTGTAAACATACTTTTTCATTGATGTGGTTAGAGAATATCAATGAGTCACTTGTCATTTAGTTAATTGTTGAAAGTTAGAATGTGAGTATAGATGGCTAACCTAACCAAACAAGAAGAGATTGTATGTTGTGGAATAGTATATTTAATCAGGTGGCCTTGGAGCCCATAGCCATTAATGTTGATCATTTATTTATAAGAATAAATAAATTGGCAAGTTTACAAATGAGTGCAGTGACTTTGACAATGTTCTTATTTTACATATATACTTTAAATGGTAATATTGTGGGTAGCTATACATGTATGAGATTTTTTTATTAGTGATCTATAATTGAACCTTGGTTATGATTAACATTAGATATTATATTAATGTTTTATAATCTCTCAAGAATGGAGTTCCATCAACATTACAACAAGTCTATGGACAAAGGCAAGGAAGTCTTCAAATGGAGAGAAACTCATGGATAGAGATAGGAGGATAGGCGGGTTGAACATCAGCATAGGCCCTGCTTACTTCTTTATCCACTGCTCAACTTTATTTCCTCCAATTGCTGTGTCATTTTATGTTCTATATCCTCTGCACGTAACAACTGTTATCTTATGTCCTTCATCCCGTATCTCTGCTGATATTTTTTGGACATTTTGTTTCATATTTTGATGTTGGCTTCCTCTTGATTTCCATTTCACCAGTAGTTGAGGATATGTTGGGCCCTTTGTTTTTGGGAAGGAATTACGCAAGTTTTGATTAAGCACGAGTCGCGCAAACTTTATCAGAGGCTGGAACAAAGAGTAATAGAAAGCAGTTGCAGAAGCCAGCGCAACACCAACTAAGCAACAAACAGTTGCAACAGAACAAGAAAGCGTGCAAGCTGAGAAGGAAAACATAACCCAGCTATATATAGGGTTGAATATAATTGTAAAAATTTTGGTTTTTGTTGTTGTTATTGTTGTTCGTCCGTTCAATTTTGGGTTGATTAGGGTCAAGTTGAGTCGGGTTGATCAAGAGTCACCCATAGTTTGGGAGTAAATGTTGGTAACTATTGTAAGTTGAGAACATACGGGTTTTGAGCCTGTGAGGAATGAGACCTTCGAGCTGGGAATTAGAGCTCTATGGCAGGGGCCTAGAGCCGAGAGTCTGTACTGGGCATTCCTATGTAATTCTGAGTCTGTAATGCAAGAAAGATCTCTGAGATAATATGATGAAGGACTAAATTTTCAAATATGAGGCATCTTAGTATGTTTACTTGTGTATTACAGTGTTTCTTTATAGCTTATGAGTTCTATTTGATGGTTCTATGTTTAATTGTTGCTCGCAACGTAAGTAGTTTTGGTTCTTGCATTTAGATGTTCCAGATCTGATAATGTCGGTTACGCAAGAATAGGAGTGAGTTCTGAATGCTCTATGGATATTATTTAGTCTTCTCCCTACCCTTCCCTATCTATCTATCTTAGCAGTGCTTCGGGTGAGACTTCTTCTCTTCAGAGGAGATGACAATGCTAGCACTCTAGACTACATGGTGCCTTTTGTTGGTAACCTGAGAAGGACCCTGGTTTGATCAAATTCACGCCAACAAAATGGTTTCGTTGCCAGGACCTGCGTTAAAAGGGAACTTGTAGGAAGAATGCTACCGTCGATCCATAGATCTGGCATTGATCAATGGTGGGAAAGAAACTGTGATGCTTTCATATGGAAAGAAGTGGAGCTGAGGAGAAGGTCGATGGAAAGAACTCGTGAAGAAATACTTTACTCAGAAAGATCGAGCGACCAGTACGAGATTTTCTGGGTTAAATTCCCAGAAGAATTTTTCCACTGGATAAAAAGACTCCAAGAAGCTTCAGAGTTCCAAGGATGGGCCAAGAATATCTATGTGTGCGATAATGAAAAGTTATCAGCACTCTAGAGGTTGGATTGCCCTGTTACATGAGCTATGGATTTTTGGGTTAGCACCACGCTAGAGGGATACATAATTGAATTTGTAGCCGAGAAACACCAGTCTTTCTCATGGGCAAAGGAAATTTTCAAGAAAGACGCAAGGGGAATATTGTTGAGGGAAATCCCCCTGTGGATTAAGGTTTTCTTGGTGAAAGAGGGGATGTTGATCATGGTCCCGACTGAAATGGCAACGTAAACACGCTCGCTTGGGGTGGGGTGAGAAGGGGTGAGAGTCATGGCATGAGAGAAGGGAAGGGTTCTTTGACAAATGGGGGGGAAACAACAATAAATGGACTCGAGAGATGAGCGAGCCGTGAAGAGAGCCGCCATAGTTGAGAAGTGGTGGCACGGCAAGATCAAGAAATCAACAAGACAGTCTGAAAAGTTGAGGAAAGAAAGCGGATCGAGCGAAGTAGAGGAAAGATAGATGGAAGAATTGCAAAAGATGAGAAGACAGGAATGACTGGCTAGTCAAAGGTTGAATGAGAGAGAAGTGCAGAGAGGAAAAAGTCCCCAGGAGGAGGGACAAGAAAAGGAAGGTGTAGACGTGAGAGAGGAGGAAGCCAACATGAATCTTGGAGGAGAAAGAGAAGATTCAACCCCGATAACAGGAGAGATCGAGAATCCGGTTGAAGATATCATCACGGTGGAAACTAACGACACCCCAGATCAAATAAATCCTCCCCGAATCCAGTGGCGCCAGCCCTGAATCACCCATATCCCAAGCGTCTTCTATACAAGCGACAAGTTCGATACTACCTTCTCATGTTAGTTCTATCCTAGTTCAATTAATTAGTCAATTACAATAAGGAAGTGCGAGTACAGGGAGGATATTGGGATCCCCTGGTAGATCGCAAGCAGGACCATTAGGGTTCATATTGATACGAACAACATGATCAACAATGGCCAGCCATGCGGGAGGTTCAATTGCTCGGTACCCAAAATTTTAGGGTAAGGGAGATGAAGACGTTGAACAACACTGGTTCTTGTGCGAAGCCATCTAGAGATCTACAGGGACACAAGATGTGAACAAGTTGGTCAAGTTCCAGACTACCTTGAGAGGTTGCGCTCTCAAATGGTACATGAAGATCATTGAACCAAGAGTGTCAGGGACTCAAGGTCAAGCATTCACCCTTGGCTAGGTACAGACGAGGTTTATAGCAGAGTTCAAACTACCTCAGTCAGAACAATAGGCTCTATCTGAGTTGCGAGAGATCCAACAGAGAGAAGACGAATCAGCCTGGGAGTACAACCAGAAGTTAAAAGATGCCATAAGGAGGTTGGCACATCCAATCCACGAAGAACATCAAAGGGAGTGGTACATTCAGGGGCTGCTACCTCTGACTCGGATTTCGCTAACGCAACAGTGGATAGCCACATTAACATACTCCTTGGAATAATCGATGAAGATTGAATCCATGGAGGGATACCTTGGGAGCTTGAGAGTAACCTGACCCCCAGTAGATGCGAATCTAGTGCAACTACAAGGGAAGATATTGACGATTACAGAAAATATCCAGGAGCTGAAAATACCCAGACCGGGACGACCATAGGTTTGGTGCACTATATGTTATACAGAAGGACATATGGTGAACGAATGTCCACAACTGAGGGGAATGGGACCTCCTCAGAATCCGATAGTACCCTCACCAGGATCCACAGGAGGAGTTGCGCAAGTGTCGATGAACTTACCATTCCATAACCCCACCCCATATCACGCTTTCCCAGGAGACCAAGCAACACCAACATCTAAATACTGTGAAATCTGTCGAATCCATGGGCATGGGCCAAGACAGTACCCCATCATGCAGAAATATTCTATAGTACCAAACATAGTGCATTATGAGTTCTGCGCATCTACCACGCATACTACCAATCAATGCAGAGCGTTGGACGCACTTGTATACAGGTTGGACTGAACAACATTCAGGGTGAATGAAAACCCTCAGGGACCAGGAAGAGGTCAAGGAGGTGGAGCCAGAGGAGACTTTAGAGGAGGAAGAACTGGCAGAAGAGGACCAAGCAGATGTTATAACTGCGATGAACAAGGTCACTTGGCTAGAGACTATCCTCATCCAAGGCGACCATGGTGCTCTCATTGCAGAACCAACGGGCACGCAACTGAAGACTTCTCAGAGTTAATTGCAAAATGGGAAGATAGAGCACGACAAAGAGGAACTAACCTTGTCAGTTCAGAGATCAAGAGGATTTCTAAGGGACAATTACCCAACCTCAATATTGTTACTCAAGAAGGAGAAAGGACAGAAGTTGATGTTGATACTCTACCTCAAATCCAGAAGGCAGCACCTAAAGAAGACAGGTATGACCCTTGGAAGAAAAAATTGTTCTTTAAAGATGCCATAGAAGTATTTCAGAATATTCCTAATCATGAAATGCAAGAGAAACCTGCACAGTCTATTGTTTACCCTAAGGTGGCACAAGTCCCTACTTCACCCCCTGCACCTAGAAACCCTATAACCTTACCAAGAAATCATGAGAAACCCCAAAATGCAGTTGACCTTTGGTTCCAAATATTCTCTAACATTCTAGGGAATGATCAACTAACAGAAATGTTGCGCAATGCCCTGTACCTAGTCTTAGGGAATGAAGAAACCTCATAAGCAAGAATAAGGGATAATCTTCCTGAGAAAAATACTCAGAGAGTGTAGCGAAGAAAAGTACGAACCGGGAAGGAGTTCAGATTAGTGGCCCAGTTAGATGAATATGAAATTAGTGATGTCATGTTGGGCCTCGGGTCAGATGTGAACATTTTGCCCAAGAAGACCTAGGAAGCCTTAGGAAAACCAAGACTGACATATTCCCCAATTCAGTTAAGAATGGAAAACCAATACTGTATCTTTCCCATAGGAAGACTAGAGAACATGGAAATCAATGTAGCAGGAGTAAAAACAGTAGCTGACTTTGACTTTATTGAGATCATGGGAGATAAGGACCCCTACCCTGCACTACTTGGCATTGATTGGGCCTACGAAAATTATGCAATAATTGACTTAAAGAAAGACACCATGACTTTTGAAGCTGGGGGAATCAAGGTAGTTCAACCTTTGGATCCATATGTAGGACCCAGGTACACAGAACCAATAGACAATAATATGGAGGGAGAAGATATAGACCAGTTATAGACTATAATGGCTAGGACAAAACAAGATTATATCAACCATATGGCTGATGGATCAGTAAGCTGGTGAAGTATACAGTTAGCAGACAAATATTCAGAACTGGATTTTGATATTTGGCAACAAGGTTCGCACGAAAAATTCTCAAGAAGATGCGCAACTGTCAGAATGACCAGATGGGTTGGGACCGAAGGCAGAGAACACCCAGTGTACAATGGCACCTCATATCTAGACAATATTTTGCAGAACATGGAGGAGAACGTGAGAGAGGATCAAAGAATCTCGTTACTGGATATAGCTTTCTAGAACACCCCCGCCAAATGGTGGGCCACTCATAATGTCACACTCAAAACTTGGGACGAGATCAAGCATGCTATCAAGTGCAGATTCTAGAATAAGGAGTAGTTGGGATCAGGGACGTAGACAAATCTCCAAGTTTCACAAATGTTTGATGGAGAATCAAATCCAAGAATACATATTGAACAATGCATGACACAGTGGCAGGTTGTGGGGATACCCCCTCACTTAGGGCCTCAGGTATTTCCCCACTCTCTAGGCCCAATCCTGAAATCTTGGTTTATGCACGAAGAAACCAGAAGACAAACTAGCAATTGGCAACCGCTGGTAGCTCAATTTTGCAAGGACTTTTCATTTACAAGTAAGTACCCTGAACTTGAAGTAGTCCTACAAAAGATTAAATAATTTATTTTTACAGCCAATGATAATGAGAGATCAAACTTTGTAGTATGTACCGAGCACACGGAAGAGTTTCAGACTAAATCCCACTTACCCTGGATCGAAAAGCATATAGAATGCTACCAAATTAGCAAGGATTTAGAAAGCCTAGATGATTTAGACGCACTGAGAAACCTAGCCATCAAAGATACAGAAGAGAACAAAGAAATTAAAAAACCATACCTAGTCAGAATGATAGCTCCTACAATCACCTATTAAAAGTGCGCAAAGTAAATATAGGGACCATAGAGCAACCCAAGATAGCCATGGTGGGAGACTACTGGGATGAGCAAACTAGTCAGGAAATAGAGAGTTTGTTGAGGGAATATGAGGATTTGTTCCCAAAGACTTTCTCAGAGTTAAAAGGAATCAAAGGAGATATGGGAGAAATGAAGATTGAATTGAAACCAGGCTCCAAGTCGGTCAGACATAGACCATACCATCTTAACCCTAGAGTCAAAGAGAAGGTTAAGAAGGAGATAGACAAGATGTTGGAAACAAGTCTCATTTTTGTAGTAGAAGAAGCGGAGTGGGTTATCCCAATAGTAATTCAAAGCAAGAAAGACACTAAGGATATTAGAGTCTTTGTGGACTACATAAGCCTCAACTCTGCCTGTGTACACGACCCCTTCCCAACACCATTTACCGATGAGGTCCTAGAACAAGTTGCGGGGAAGGAAGCATACTCATTTACAGACGGATTTTCAGGATACCATCAAGTTAGGATTGCAGAAGAGGACAAGAGAAAAACCACCTTCATTACCGAATGGGGTTCTTTTGCATACAATGTGATGCCATTTGGTTTAAAGAATGCCCCTGCATTTTTCTCCGGGATTGTGATAGCAGCCTTTAAAGAGTTCATTCAAAAATTTATAGAAGTCTACATGGATGATTGGACGATATATAGCCTACTTAAGGAACATGTAGCACTTCTAAGGCTAATGTTCAACAGATGTAGAGAGATGCAATTCTCATTAAATCTCAGGAAGTGTATCTTCTGTGTGCCACATGGAAAGTTGTTGGGCCACATAGTCTGCCGAGAAGGAGTATTGGTAGACCCAGCCAAAGTTGTGGTCATTGTGAATATGACAACACCTATGAGTGCTAAATAGTTGCGCTCCACGCTGGGACACACAAGTTACTATTGTAGGTTCATCCACAGATATGCCAACATTACTGCACCTCTAGAAAACCTCCTAAAAAAGGCCAAAACGTTCCAATGGACTCTGTCATGTGATAAAGCATTTGAGACACTCAAGGAGAAACTTGTCACAACGCGGATTCTGATATTTCCAAATTGGGAGAAGGAATTTCATGTCCATATAGATGCTTCAGGAATTGCCTTAGGAGCCATCTTGACACAACCTGGAGATAGAGCTATGGATCATCCTATCTATTTTGCGAGTCAGAAGTTTTCCCAAGCAGCGCAACTACACTACGACAGAAAGGGAGGGATTAGAAATTATTTATGCTTTACAGAAAGGGAGGGATTAGAAATTATTTATGCTTTACAGAAATTTAGACATTATTTGTTAGGATCTAATTTCAAATTCTTTACCGATCACTCTGCATTAAAGTATTTAGTTAACAAATTAATGTTAGAAGGAAGAATTTGTATATGGTTGTTGTTATTTCAGGAATTTTCCTTTTAAGTTATCATCAAGACGGGAAGATGCAACGCAGGACCTGATCACCTATCCAGATTAGAGGCAAGCGAAAGTGGTGGAGCAGTAAATTATCAGCTTCTAGATGCAGACTTATTCATAATTGAAGCCATATCGGAGTATATGGACGACATAGCAGTCTTTCTAAGTACATGAGCATGTCCGGAAACATATTCTGCAACCCATAAACGCCATATGGTCATCAGAGCAGCAGATTATCAGCTGATCACCGGGCAATTGTATAAACTAGGATTAGACAGCATCCTTAGACTATGTGTCCTAGATCATGAAAGGCACGATATACTCTGGGAATTCCATAGTGGAATTGCAAGAGGCCATGTAGGAGGAAAGGCAATGACACAAAAAGTTTTACAGGCAGGACTTTGGTGAGAAACACTCTTTAAGGATGCAAAAGTATATTCTAGATCGTCTGATGTTTGTCAACGAGTGGGCAAGCTGTCACACCGCAATGTACTGCCACTACAACCAGTTAGATCTCTACAAGCATTTGAGAAATGGGAAGTTGACTCCATTGGACCAATCAACCCCAAAACCAAGAATTCAAAAGCAAGGTACATCATTACCGCGACTGACTACCTTACCCATTGGGCAAAAGTAGCAGTTGTATAGTACTGTTCGACAAACACTGCTGCCAGGTTCATTTTTGAAAGTATCATTACTCGGTTCAGATGTCCCAGGAGCCTGACCAACGATCAGGGAGCTCATTTCATTAGCATCACTATAGAAACACTTACAACAAAATTTATGATCCAACATCACAAAAGTAGCCCATACCACCCACAGGCCAATGGAACAGTAGAAGCCTTCAACAAGATTTTGGAAAGGGGACTAACAAAGTTTTGTTGCACAAACCAGGAAGACTAGGATGACAGAGTTCCAGCCATACTATGGGCGTACAGGACAACCACAAAGAAACTCCATAGGTACACACCGTTCCAGTTAGTTTATGGGAGAGAAGCAGTGGTGCCAGTAGAGTTCATCACTCCAAGTTTGTATATTTCACAAATCACATGCATGACAGAAGAGGAATCCATTGCACAAAGACTTGCGGAACTACAAGAACTTGAGGAAACCAGGTTCCTAGAAAACTTCCATCAGTCGGTTGAGAAACCAAGACAAAAATCTTAGCACGACAGGCACATTAAGACCAAGGTATTTATGCAAGGAGAAAAGATGTTACTCTGTGACAGTCGATATCAGAAGCACTCTGGAAAGATGTGTATTCACTGGTTGGGACCCTTCATAGTTGCGGAGATCCGGTCATCAGGAGCAGTCTGACTTGCGCAACTAGATGGTGTGCTATGACCGGGATGGGTGAATGACGCTCACCTGAAACCCTACCTATCCCGAAACTGAGAAAGAAGAGTAGTCACTCCAAACCGATGGAGCTTGTACAATAGTTAGATTTGAATTTTTTTTTCTTTCTGCAATTTTGTAAATCCAGTTAATAATGCTCATGTGTGCAGTATTGTGCCATAACACATAGTTCATTTCTTTTGTTTAAGTGTTGGTGGCTACAGAACTGATGAACCAGTCGTATAGGACCTAAAGCATGAGAAAGTCCAGTAATGACAGTCCTTAAAGATGACAGGGACAACCTTTGTGGTTGGAGGAGGAATGAATTTGAAGAGGATATAAGTACATAGGCCACATAAACCCAGTCTAGTCACAACCTTTATTCTCGTTCTAGTACCCCGACTGTTTCCCGTTAAGTCATAAAGCTGCAGTATTCTAAGATGCCATCGAATTTCGCGTCGGGACACCCACAAGTCAAACAGAAAGGTCTCAATTTGGACACATCCCTATTCCACTCAAATAAGTTAATGCCAAGATCGCCCAACAGGATTCACCCTGATTAAACTATCCAATCGAACAACTCAACCCAGTTGCACCCATACCGTCATGATGAGTAGCAGTTACTGCTGAAAATTACCCGTTAATCCAGGTATAAGGATCTCAAAACTCAACCAAGAATGTATTGTTTCTAAAACACGCATAGCCATTTCCAAACTCAGCGGTGCGAACCAGTTGGGACCAGTGGAAAATCCATAGGTGTAGCCCTAGTTCTTATATGCCACAGAAGCGTGAATGCTGAGAGCCATAGAAGGCCGAAGCGCCATGACGAAAGAAGTGGTACCAGATGATATCTACGACCCCCGGGTCGAGATTGTAGGTGACCTCAAGGGGAAGGTAGAGCACGTTAAGCTACTTGACCTAGACCTCACGGATTTAGCCTTGCTCCCACAAATGCACTCGGATGTCTTTTTGGAGTTAGCTCTAGATGGAACCAGAGATATGCACTTTATACTAAAAAATGAGTTCATCAACCTATTTAACTCCACCATCATGAACCTGAGAGACTTACTAGTCTTTGGAACCATAAGCGAAATTGCGCGCTACATGAAATTTTTGATAAGCAGAGTGCACGACAGAAGTCTATGGTTGGATAAGCAGTATCCAATCTATGCAAACGATATCCAACAGCTTACTGAACTATCCTCTGAAGGAGAGGATGTGTCGAAGGGATTTCAGGGCCCCGACAAGCATGGGAAGAAGAAAGGTGAGCCTAGCCTATACGAGAAGTTCAACATAAAGCGAGGAGGACGAACAACAATCATTGAAACAATACTGCCTGAAATAGTCCAGACTGGCTGCTACGTCGGAGCTAGCAAGGTTATGAGTTCCTATTATAAGGGAGATTGCACTTTATATGCGCTATCAGTCACCGACTTTTGCACATAGGGAGCAGTGTTCAATTGGTGTAGTTTCTTGTTGGAGGAACTACTAGTAGCTTTCGAGGAGGCACAGGAGAAAGGAGGCACCTTTACCTATGGATACCTACTTGTGGCATTCAAAATTCTCAAATGGAATTCACCTGTGGGCATACAACCAACAATACCAGATAAAGGGTGCCTGGCGAAGATGTTTGAGCCATGGCAGTCCAAACCAGACTCAGAGAACACAACAATCAACAACGCGGAATTTTCCAAATGGTATAATGCTATGATAGACACAACGTAGAGGCTACGCATCCCACAGGAGCTCCTCCATAGTAACACGGGGAATATCTCCTTTAGCATGAATTTTCACAATGCATGCATCTGGCCGAGACATTCCAGCTCGGAACATTTCCACACATGGCTGCTACCGTTCTATTTGGATGAGGAAGCTTTCAATAAGGAGGTCACGTCATGGCCAAGAGTTAAACATGGCCCGCGTAAATCAGGAATGCACTACATTTTTCCTGTCGAGTTGCTCAAGAAAAAAGAGAAGGAATCAGGAGAGGGACCGAGCTCAAGCCCTAAGCAGAAGAAGCAAGATGCTCTATTCCAAATAGACTCTGAGGAGGAAGAAGAGATCCATCAGTTAGAGTGAAGGAAAAAACCGTCTCCCGGTCATCTGCCAGACAATGTTGTGTTGTCACATGCGCAGGTCAACCAACTCTTGGGTGTTGTGCTTGTTCCAAACCACTAGTGAAGAGACTCAAAACTGGGGTCTCACCGAGCAAACCCCTAAACCCACAACCCCTTGCATCCACCACTCCCCGCACCCGCGTCACGGCCATAGCCACCCCTATCATCGATATTCAAGATGACCCGGAGCCTGAAACACTTCCGTCCACATTCATCACAGAGGACCCTCCACCACCACTCCAACTCCCAAAACTCCTCACTGCCACTCCACATCAGACCACAACCCCCGAGCTGATACAGCTCAGTCACCTAGAGAGAAAGGAATGAAAACCCCTAGAGACAACTAGAGAATCCCCCAAGCCCAGCTCAGAAATTCCTGACCCCGACCAAAAGCCTCGGAGTAAAGCATGACGCTAGATGTTCAGAATCTGAGCACCCAGGAACAACAACCTGGGTCTTCAGCAGAGGAAGAAGTCACCCGAAGTAGAGAAGAGTCGGAACCTGACCGTAACTAGCAAATCACCTCACCTCCCAAGGGTGAGGATGCCCAAGAAATCATGGCACAGGATGCCGATGTACCAGAAGATACAGAGATACCAGATGTGCACAATGAGCTAGAATCAACAACAGAGAAGGATATGACAACCATGCAAGTGCAGATGGCGCAAGTTCTCCAGAACTCCCAACAATGTGCAGAATTGATGCATCTCTGTATAACTAGAACCGAGGTTATGATGCTTCTACCCAAATATATAAGAATGAGGATCGCACCAGTGCCACCAACAGAGGAGGAGGTACATGTTGGCATGTTTTACAGACAATATATGCTTGTCATTGATGGAAAGTACAACAACGATGATGACTTGAGTACAGGAAGGATGTGCCAGGCAGGCACTAGAAGTCTTTTGGGAAGATGATGTAGAGCTAGCTCGACAGGATCAAAGTATGTAGCGATGGATTTCATTGATATTTCTCGATGAACATCAGATATGAGCTCGTGGTCCGACCGACGTTGGATCCAAGAAAATCTACACGCTCTTTAACGAGCAAGGTGAAATGCGCAACCCCGAAAAATCTGAAACAGGCACCTCAACAAAGACTCCATTTCAAAATTTCGGTTAGCGGGAGATGGAGAAGTCAAGAGTCAAAAATCTTCAACACAGGGGTCCCGAAATGTCGAAACGTGAAATCCCGAAAACCCGAAACAAACGCATTACTCGAAGTAATCACACCGGGATTTCAGTTACCAGGAGATAGAGATGTCATGGACTCTCGTCATCAGGAGTCCCGAAAACGCGAATTGCAATATGGCGAAATGATCTAAGCCATTGGATCAGGGTATGATCTGGGCCGTTAGATCCAGGAGGTGAATGTGACAAACCACATCAGCTAAGGACATGTGGCACAATCAGGCAATGACAAGTGTCAAGTTGATTCAACCTTTCAGGCACATGTAAGTCACGAATCAGAGTGCCACATGGCAGTTATTCAACACATGTCAATCGACATGTGACATCAGCAAGTTTACATCACACCAGTATTTTGGTTAACGAGAGTTGGAGGAATCAAGAATGAAGACTCTTCATCTCAGGAGTCCCGAAATTGCGAAACCCAAAGTCGTGAAATGTCGATTCGCCAAAAAGAAAAATGCCGAAATCCCGTCAACCATCCATATCAGTGGGTTATGTGAGCCGTCTGATCACCAGGGGTTGTGGACCATTGAATGGCATAAAGAAGGCTTGTGAAGTGTCGAAATCACAACAATATTTGGACCATTGGATCCATAGGGCACGTGGTGAAACATCGTCATTTCGCTAACTGGAGAGTCAAAGGAACGGGGTTTGCTAACCTCTCGAATTTGCGATATGTGAAATTGTGAAGAGATATGGACCGTCGAATCGTTAGGAGTGTGAACCATTGATCCAACTTCGTTTCAGAGTTTCAGATACTGGAACTTGGAGGTGTCAAGAACACTTCACCACAGGAATGTCGAAGTCCCGAAATGCAAAATTGCGATATGAAATTTCGAACTAGACGTTGGTCATCGCCTTCGGTCACGTGGGGGAAGGAGCTAATACAAACAAGATCCTTTTCATATTTTCGAGGATCAGGACATGGATTGTAACAAATCTATACCCCGGGGATCCTGAAATATCGAAATTTGAAATGCCGAAATGAACGCAAGATCACATGAAGTCAATCCAACAGTGTAGGGGATTTTTGGCACGATCGGAGGGCTAATGTTGCTCCTCGCAGTCTAACTGTTGGAAACCATTGATGGTCTCTACCAGTGGATTCTAAGAGACCTCTATGTCATTTCCAGAGGAGATGAAGGGTCTGCAAACTTCTTCCAGTAAATAAAGATGATTCTTAGAGGGACTGACAAGTGGATGAGCGTTGAAGTATGTAACTGAAGCATAAAGTATAAGCTCGACTATGCCAGATAAGACGAAGAGTCTTGACTGTCAGAGAGGCTAAGGAATCTTAGCATGACATCCAGTGATGCTGAACGCATGGGAAAACCGCCAAAGAAGCTAAAGGGTTACTATGATGAATAGATAGAGCACTCGAGAGGTGGAACAGTTTAACGTGGTGTGAGCAGGCAAAGGCATGGGCACTTTGCATGCACAAGGTGCGCGGAAGCTATAAGTACATGGTACAGAGATGAGATGAGGTTGTTGTTGCTATTCTGAGTCATGGATGTGCAAAGAAGGAGGTGGAGTGTAGGAGATGAAATGCAGAGAAGAAAAATGGTGCATTGAAGAGGAATGGCGCACAGAGTACAAAAGATACAAAACAAAAAGTGCAAGGGATGCATGCAGGATGAAAGTGAGGCAGACAGAGCAGCGAAATCTTGCAGAATAGTGATGAGATTGGTAAGCTATTATTGATCATTATATCACTGTAATAAGTTTCAGTAACACATTTTTTCATAAACCAAGGTGGTAGGGAGGTGCTAGAGAGGATTGGTGTCCTCAGAAGTTTAAGTGGGTGCTTGAACACAGGGAGTAGTAGCTTCCTTCTAGTTGGTGCTAGAGAAACTAGAGAGTTGTTGCTTCCTTCTAGTTGGTGCTAGAGAAACCAGGGATTTGGTGCTTCCTTCTAGTGAGTGCTATAGAAAATAGAGAGTTGATGCTCTCAGCAAGTTGGATCTTGCAAAACAAAGGTTGTAGCGTCACAATGAGTTGGTGCTCATATGTATGGTAATGTAAAGAATGTAAATAATACTTATCATATAAAGAAGAAGAGGTTTTTACCCTGTATGGGTTTCCTCGAGAAATATCTATCTTTGTGTTCACATATATGTCACTGATGTTGAATGTGCCATTGTTTATTTCCCTGCATTATTGTGATCATCATTGAGTGCCTTGTAAAGATTTTAAAAGAAGCATAATTGTTTAAGCACGGTAACAAATGATTCACCCCCCGCCCCCTCTTAGTTGTCCAACAATTGGTATCAGATCCATCCCCTTTTATCTAAGGGTAGATCCTAGAGCTTAAACATGTTAAGCCATGAAGGAAATTCAACCAATAAGGCCCCTCTATTCAATGGAACAAACTTTGCCTTCTGGCAAGTTAGAATGAGAACCTACATAATGGCTTTAGGTGCATATGTCTGGGATGTGGCAGATACTAGTTATGTAAAGCCAATTGTGTTAGCTAATAAGGATGGCAAACTAGAATTTAGCTTCAACACTAAGGCTCTGAATTCTATTTTGAGTGGGGTTGCAGAAGCAGAATTCGTAAAAGTTATGCACCTAGGAACTGCCAAAG
>SNQJ01S0010760.1:70748-84171 GCA_010110895.2 Picea sitchensis | reverse complement strand
TTAACAACAAGAGACTATCATTTTCATCAAACTTTTCTTTAGTCTCACATGCCTAGTTTTGGATTAGTCAACAACCCTAAATTGAAGTAATCATAACTTTGAACCTGTAATGTATAAATATATGAAAATGCTACACAATTTTATTCAGTGTGTTTTATGCAATTCCTCCAGGCTTCACTACTTGGAACCTCTCAGAAAAGGAGTTATAGAAAAAATGACATACCTTGCTGAATTCTAGCTTATTCTAGAGAGCGACCTTGTAGAGCGTGCCCCACACTAAATGTTTGTTGAATTGATCAGAAACTTTTACAATGAATACCAAAGACTATACCCTAACCAACACATTTTGTCTCACTGAATTTGGATCTGTTATGAATAAGTTATGACGTTTTTACCCGAAACACCTGTTTTTGATTAGTTTCAAGACTAGCCACAAACCCTATTTTTCCACGGAGTGTAACTCCAAAAATACAAGGACCCGCAAGATGATTTTTTTACCACAAATACTTGGGTATGTTTTCTTAATGGCATAGAAATTTCATGGTCTGAATCATTATAGAAAAAAAGTTATAGCGAAAATGGTGAGATGACTTGTATATAACATACCTTAGAAAGCACCATCAAAATAATTTATCCTTCCTTGCATTTCGGCCTTCTTTTCTTCACCTTCCCTCATAAATTCGTCTTAGATATCCTTGGTTACCTCACACACCTATAGATATTCAATATGCTCAAGTTTAATTAAAATGAGAGAGCCTTTCCTCTTATTTATACTCTCCAAGTAGCTTCCTTAAAAACATCTTCTAGGTCACTTGGCCCACTTTCCTTCTTTTAGGGCTAACCCACTTCTAATTTCTCCATTAAATTTATTATTGAAACAATTTATTCTATATTCACTTTGAATTATAATACACTCATCACTTCACTTTATTATTTACCTTTTAAAATCTCTTAAACCACTTTGACTACTTTGACCTTTTGGGGGCTCCTAGATGACAGAGTCCTCCAGCAAAGCTAAGACCACTCTCAAACCGTGAGAGTTATGTGACATTCCACATACCACTAGAAATGTGGCTATACTATCCATATATATTATTGCAGCTAAATGTAGAAAAATCATATTATCCATCAAACAAACTTGGTCCATTACCCAAACACAGGTTCTCCAACTTCATGGTGTAACTCTCTGTGAGGAGTTATGTGGCGTTCTCACATACCAGAAATGGAATGACTAAAGAGAAATATCCATCTAGGACCAGCTTCTGACAAATTCATATTACTTAATCATTATTCCACAATTAAGCCTTGGTTCTCTTACTCTTAAAGCGTCTTCCCGTGTGAGGAGCTTTCCATAAGGGGGACACTTTAGAGTTCATCATATTTACTTCTTAGCCATGAAATAATGGAGTCCTTATTTCCATCAAAATATTGGGTCATTACCCAAAACTTTGTCTCTGAGGATTTCTTCAGTGACATCAACATCAAAAAATATTGGGTCCATTACCCAAAACTTTGTGCTACGGGGATTTCTTCAAGGGCTGACATCAATGACAACCAACCTTAATGAACAATAATATCAAATTGTTAGGCATTGAGTTATTGTTGGCTAATGTTTGAGGTAATCACTCAACCACTTCCTCTCAAATATTTAGTAGTTAGATCTTATAACCATTTGAAATATCTATAAAAGAGACAAACAAGTTATTGTATTAATGAACTTAAGATAATATTGAACATCTTCTTCAAGTTCCTCTTGTTCATCCTTCAATGTGTTATCATTGTTCCTCCCATTAATCTAGTAAAGAAAATCAATCTTAGGGTTCAAATTGCACTTGGCACATTTGATAAGTTGAAACCTTGGTATATCAATCCAAACACTATTTGTGGCACATGATGTTGTCATTAACATGTGGAATTTCAATTGTATTATGATACATTCTAAGACTTTTATAAAATTCATTTTCTAGGTAACCCTCATCCATGTGTTCATGAATTTACTTCCCTCATACTACAATGGATGTAATGGAGATGTTTTCTAAAAAAAACATGTGTTGGAGGGAGAATATGATGATTGTGGTAATGTATCAGTATTTAATAGAAACTTACTTATCTATATTTCCAACCCCAGTGTTGTGGCCACAACCACCCCCTTTCATTTTTCTTTTAAAAGCAAAAGGAAAGCCCTCCCCCCCCCCCCCCCAAAAAAAAAAAAATGAACTCTAAATCCTAATCCACTACTACTTAAGCCTACTCGATATTCTTATCCCACTTTGAGGGAGTTGGGGGGGTTTACAATATTTATTGATGATTTATCCTTGGGGATGTTTTTCACAATTGATGATCTCATTGATTTTGTACTTTCATATGTTCTTTGTTATACTTTTGATTTATGATGCTTCTTTGGCATTTTGTGATGATATTGACACGTTGTCTTTTGAGCCTTACACTATTTGGTTTTAACAAATTTGAATATATTATTGATATTAATTGAAATCAAGGATTGATGCCCAATATTATTCCTTGAATGAGTTTTCTCTTAAGGACCTCTTGAATTCTTACGCTTTGGTCTAAAATGTCATCTCATGGCATCATTGAGAAGTATATGGTTGGATTGAACCTTCATATGGAACCTTCATCCTTATCAGGAACCTTGACCATTGGGCTTACGTTCTTGGGATCTTCCATGTCGGAAGTTAGATTTTCCTTTTCTTATCAAGAATGTAGGACTATCAAGATCCCTCGTCAGGTTATTCCCATCGAATAATCCAACTACACACACAAATGGTTTATTCCGAAGTTGAATCCAAACAAGCCTATCGGGTTCTCCTTTATCAGATTGAACCTTAATGTTCATTCTCTTCATCTAGATTGGTCTCTTTTTCAAATAAACTACCTAAATTATTAGTTTGGTTTGATCAAAGGTCAATATTCATCTGCTCACATCTGAAACCCGGTCATACTTAAGCCTATCAAGATCTAACCTTGTATTTGGAATTTCCCATTCAAGTTTTTCTTGATCTGATAATCCTATCAGATTCTCGCCTATCAAGTTCAATCCTATTAGGTTCCCTTTTATTGTATTGACATATCCCACGTGCCAAGTTGACTTCAAGATTTGATCCATCTTATAGGTCACCCTTCATGGCATTGACATGGAATTAACATGTCATGTGACATGCCCTCCTTTACCCATCAATTTCTCGCCACTTGTCATAACCACATTTGTATTGTCTCGACCCAATTCGACGTGTCCTATATGACATGGATTAAACTATGAAATTCAACACATGAACCTATTAGAATGTTGGCTATCAAAATATTATTTATCGTAAAGGTGGTTCACCTAGCTAATTTGGAATTTCCAAAACCTTAATGCCAATAGAGTATCAGGTTGTGCTCTTTGGGATCCCCTTTATCAGATGATCACTATCAGCTTGTTCTTATCGGTAATCTATCTCATCTAGTTAGTTTGGAATTTTCGAAGCTCGAAGGCCTATTGGGTTATTTTTTAATTGAATGATCTTGTTATCTAATGGATACATGCCACTTGTTACCTCCACATTCGCACGGTCTCGACTTTGTTTGACGTTTCCACCTAACATAGAATTGATCATCTATGATGTGGCATGTTACATGTCATCCAAGATTCCTATCATCTACCATATATCCCTACGTGGATCTGACATGTCATGATGATGGGTATTATTTGGTGTGGCATTCATGTTTGACTTATATCTTCAAGATTGAATCTTTCCGAATAAACTTTTCCCTGCAAACCTATTCGATACAAGAAATTTGAATTAATTATTAAATCATTTTAATTACAATGTTATTATTTGAATCCTAGATTCTATCCTATACACGAATTTTGAATTAATTATTATATCATTTTAATTATGACTTTATTATTTTAATCTTGGCTTATTTTTATTGCAGGTGTGGCCAAAATTCTAACGCAAGTCCAACACTCTATACCCTTCCCAACTATGGATACAAATTACATAGAGAAGGTTAAAAAATTATAAATTGATGACACTTGATTCTCACAATGCATGTGGGATAATTATTTAGAGTACACGAACAATGGTCCAAATCAATCCCGTGAGCATATCAATGAATATTGAACGACAACTTCGGGTAGCCATAACGCATGATCTAGGAAGAAAAATCAGAAAAGAGAAGACTCATTGGAAATATAACAGGGAGAAGAACAAGTTAGAATAATAATTTGAACCATATCTGTAATAGAAATTCCTATAACATTCAAGAGAAAATCAAGCACGAAATTGATTGGAGATGGATCGTGAATTGTTCTAAAATGTGTATCTCAAGTTCCAGGTGATCAAATCGAGTGTGAGATATCTTGTTGGAAAGTTGGAATAGTAAAGAATATGTTAGTAAAATTCCTTTTACCAGATTGACCATTGAAACACTTAGAAAATTTGAAGAACATAAGCATATGCAATTGAGTGGAATTGAAGATATTTCCAATAATGGTGACTCATAGAATTTGACTTTCAAGGTCTTCTTAAGTTTTGTATGTAATGTCATATATTTATTAATAAATGTGTAAGACAAATTTGAATTGTAAGATAACAAAAGAAAAGGAGATGAAACGAAGAGTTGTAACTAAAAAAATGAACAATTACGGGAGATGAAGAGTCTCTCTTACTTTATAAAAAATAATGYATTGTACGAAGGGAACATATTTTTCCCATTGTAGTTTAAGATGTTACCCTTATCTCAGATTCAATAAAGAAAAGAAGAAATTTCAAGATCATAAATGTTTTGCAACTCTATATGGGACTCTTCTACATGTGCGGTTGTTCCACTAGTTTCTTGAATAATTTTCTATATGAATTATTTCTAAACATGTTATTTAAGATGCTTATGCATTTACAATTTATAATGGATACCGGAATGGCATTGCATGTGTAATAAGTAAGTAGTTATGCTTATATTTTTTACATTAACATTTGTCATGATCTACTTCTGCAACCAATGATATCATCTTATACTATATCTATATGTTAGAATTGCTCATGCATGATAGGTTAAAAATAGTTAGATTAGATATTTCACATTTTATTTAATTAGATTATATTTAGAATTAGAATTATTTAGCGGACAATTTATTGTGTTTCCCTGTTTCTTTTAATTCTTAGTGGCAACCAGGCCCATATGCTAGTCGGAAACGCTACCCCAAACTAGACTAGGTCTTATTGGGACCTGCCATTTGGAATTCTCCCTTACCTTCTTGTTAGTCCATTTGGACTCGTCAATAGAATTGGTGCTAGAATGAGGGCTAGATGACAAGATAAGCCTGTGGATTCATTCTTATTAAATTGTTTTTATTTATTAATGGCTCCTTCCCATATTGATCCGAAATAAATCTGGACTAAATAATGGATAAGACTCAACACCTGCAAGAAAAATTGACAATTAATCAATATTATATAAGCCATGTAAAACAATACAAGTTTATGTGGAATAAGACAAATAATAATATAACTAAAAAAGTTAAAGAAAAAAATTAAAATGACAAGGATATAAGGCTAAGGAATGGGAAGTGAAGAGCCATGGTTGTTGGCCTTCCCTTACCCCCTAGATCTCCCTATTTCTTCACTCTCTTTCTCATACTCAAAGGGATGTTTTTTACCAAGGAGGAGGAGAGCATTGTAAACTTGCAGACTTGTAGAGAAACAATAATGAGCTTCATTCCACTGGTTTCCTCAATTGGGTTCTAGGGTAAAAATCATTGTGTTTAATTTCATGATTGTGCAAATTATATGTGTGAGATTGTTGATGTTTTACTTATGATTAATGAAATGCTCTGAGCACTATGTCAACATGATGAATTTCAGATTACATTTTTTAATGAAATGATCTGAGCATTATGTCAGCATGATTAATTTCATATTACATTTGTTAGATCATGTTTCTTTTTAAAAATGATGTTTCTTCCTTATATGGTAGGGTGTTGATAAAAAAATTGGTCACTTTGATTTCCCTCTCTTGGAATAATAATAATAATAAATTATCAAAAAGAAGAAAATTTTGAACGATTATAAGTTCATGGGGTATCCCCCGGTCTCATCTTCATTGCACATCTTACAGATTCAAAATTTGAGTCGGTATGCTCAATATATATAGTTTTTTGTCTAACCACCCAAAGACCATTTCTTCCATGTGAAACAAAGGTTTTATGTCTTGGAACCATGATAAATTCTTGGTACTTAATGTTCTTGGAACCTCATATTTCTATACTTAACACTCATGCTAAGTCATGTTCTTTGTTATTTCATTCTCTTTCTTCTCCATACTTAGAATTTTTCTTGAAAATTATCGAAATTTTCAAATTTTCATTCCCCACTCATATCCCTTCCTATTCTCTATACTTAGAAAATATTTTGAACTTCTTCACACCACTCACCACTTCCCCTCTTCCATTCGACACTTAGAATTATTTTTAATTTCTCTCATGGTTCCCAAGCCCCTTATCTCTCCTCCCTCACCTCCATCCATCCACTTCTCCTTACTTAGTCAATTTTCTTAATATTCTCCTTCCTCCTTATATCTCCAAACTCACTCACTCTCTTATGGCACTCCAAGACCCTCTTTATCTCTCCACATGAATGCCCCCCCTTTGATCCATCCATCTGCCTTTCATGGCAACCAATGGGACTATGTCATGTGGAGACCAATCAACTGATGACATGTGGAAACTTATGGCAACATATCACATTGTGACACATGGCGATGATGTGTATGTTGACTCACCATTTACTAGGAATTGACTCACTTTTGATTGGGTGTTGAATGGGTAATCAAAATTTTATTTAATTCATGAATTTTCTTAAGGGTCAAATCTACATAATATCCATAGTCTCTTTATGTTCCACATGAAAAGCATGTTAAGTTTTCAATATATACACTAAAATTTAAAACACCACAAATTCATGTGGTATATGTATTTTAATAAAAGTCAAGTTTTAATGGAAGGCTAGGATTAACCCATGAAATTGGATGGATTGCAGCTGGGAAACTATTTTCCGGAGGTCATATATTAAGATCTAGGTGTCGGTTTTAGACAAATTATACCTCATTGGAAACGTAATTAGACAGGGAAAATGATGGAATAGGTTTCAAGAGGTGAAATTGGTTATGATTATATATTAAATTAAAATAGCATTCAACTATATTTTTATGATTTGTTGATAAATTTTCTTGGTACCTCGACTTCTTGAGCTTATATATTGAGATTCAAAACTCCAAATTGCACTCAGAAAGACTCTTTGGAAAGATAGGATGATGAATATTAATTATGGAATGGTTTATAAGATATATATTTCATTTATCATGTTCAGAAAATCAAAATACAATCCTCCTTTTAAAAATACAACCAGTTAAAAATTTCAAAATAAAAGTTTGTTATTTTTTTTATTAAATACAGAATGGGCCCCACTTAAAGGCATGAATTTCAATGACATAAATTCATTAACGAGGCTTCAATGAAGAATTAATTAAATTGTTTATTTCAAGAAGAAAAGTGTATGGAAAATTCTAGTAAAGAAAACTCTAACTACCTCAAGAAGTTAGAAGAGCAATTTTTAAAAAGCAAGAGAAGACTCCATCAAAGGGTTAGAAGCGGATAATCAGAAGATCAGAATAGAAGGTTCCATCCATAAACATGCATCCAAGATTCTAATCAGGAAATAAATATCTCCATCTTCTCCATTCTTCTTCTTCTTCTACAATATTATTCACAAGGTTTTATGCTTTAAGTTTTGAAATGAGCATAAGGTCGAGTCTTGAGTGTATTTCTTGTATTCTTCCAAGACTTATTTTATATAAGATCATGGAATATTTAAAACCATATATGTGACTGTCAGATGTAAGTCAGAATTGTCTATTGAATTCATTGATATTTAGTCATTGTGTTTGGCAAGCTTCATTTCTGAAATTAATTTTGAAATTGAGAAAAAATTTAATGTAAATATTACCTTATAAACCATCATAACATAATGTAATACCCCGGTTTTGAGTCCCCATATTAAATAATGTATTTTGTTTAATTGATGAAAGGTAGGAGTGCCTAAAAAATTGAAAGAGATCGAAGATTCTAGAAGATGTAACACTTTGATATACATATTAATAAAATACATCACTAGATGCAAGACAGACAAGGACAAGAGATAGGGGGCTATGATTCCATGAGAGAGGTAAGTATTTATATTACATTTTTATTTTACCCATATTGGAAGTTTTATTGAGAGAAAGAATCAGTTACATGAGCTTCTTGGGGAAAATTCCATGTGGTTATTGATTCCAAGAAAATATATAAATCCATCTTTGAGCGGTTTGGAAGATTCTTCTTATTCTTCTTCTTTTTCTTCTTCTTCCTCATGACTTTCTTCTTGCTTGTTGATCTGAAAATTCATCCTCATTTTATTTCTTGGGGAGAATAAGAGAACGCGTTGTTGAAGAAGGAAGCCATTGTTTATGGTTCTAGAAAGTTGTTAGTGTATTCCAACCATAGAGTCATGCATGTATGATTGAGAGGCATTGGCATGAATCAGACTTGATCACAACTGCGAGTCTTGAGAGTCCCAACATGGAGATTATTTTCCAGAAGAAATGGATCCCTGGAAGGATATGAACAACCTAAGGGACTGCATGGAAGAGAAGGGGGTCCATGCTCTTGGGTTGTTTATACTAGATAGAAGATAGATGGTGTACTATGGATTGTTGAGTGTCTATTGAGAAACATGTGAGATCTTGACTACTGACTAATTTGGGAATCTAAGTGTATCCATGGAAACTATCCTTGTGGATTCATATCCCTAGCTCAAGGGTGACCTATTGTTGAGACTTGGAACAACAATGCCTATTTTTGGGTGGAATTTCCTTGGCCCGCATCCAGTTGGTGATTGTTATCTTTAAGATATGTTATTTCTCTATTATATGGTTTCTCTATTTATATTCGTCATTTTGTTGTGTATTGATTAGCATTTCTAATATTTTCATATCCAATATATATTCTTGTTAGATATGGTTGTGCATGGCACGATAAATCTTCTTTAAGGTTTTTAGATTGATTCTTGTTAAATGCATGTTTTTCTACCTTATCTTCTTCATGTTTTCTTGAATTAATTTTGTTATCAAAGATCAACCTTAATACTTGAGATTAGTCTTGTTATTTTCATGATCCATCTTGTTGGTGGATTGGTGCATTACAATGTGGTTTTTAGATGGTTCTTGGAAAGCACTTTTGGAGTAGCCTGGCACATCCTGGTGGCTGGATATGTTACGGATTTGTATCAGAGCCTTGGTTTCAACACTGGACCTATATGGACTAGAGACAAAGATGTAGGATACAGCATCGAGTCATGAAGACCTACTAAAGAATCAAGAATGAATAAATCATGCAAACCTCCCTTCTCTCCAAAGGGTTGCTCGACCTCCTGGCCTTGGATCGTTAATTTTACTAAGTCAGAGCGACTCCTTTGGTCCCTGCGGGAACCCAAAATTGCTTTACCCACACACACAATTCTCTTCTGCAAGTGACCATGGCTATGACCATGGGTCCATCTCCTTTGCACTTCGAACTTTGGGGATATCCCGAATCCTTCCCTCAACTTATCCTGGAGTACTCTTCTCCGAGGTTCCGAACCCCTTCCACGCATCTCCTTAGATTCGTCGACCCCACTATGGTTTAGAATTCACAACCTCATGAACTCTAGGTCATTCTACTCAATACCTCCAACCTTCTGATTCTCAAACTCCTCAATCCATTTCCACGTGATATCCTACAATCAATGGTTGAGATTGAATCGTGACTTCAAACTTCGCGACTCAACCTTCATCAAGTTTTCAACTTGCCGAACCTCCGAGGTACCGAAATACTTCACATTTCTCCTCCTTGCAACTTCACCAGATCCGATGGTCTAGGATTGTTTGCCTCCCTCTAAGGATGAATCTTGCCCACTGGCTTTCACGAGAAGTTCAAGGACTCCTTTCCTTGAAGATTTATGTTTCTCTCCCTCCTGAGATTTCCTTCTTCGATTTTCCTTTGTTCCTCTAAACAATATATTCGACACTTAATCGAGAACTTGATCTATGCACACCTTGCAACAGATTTCTCTCCACACTTCAAATTTTGTGGATGAATTCGCACTCCTTGCGAATGTTCTCCAACCACTTCTATCTCTTGTGACTAAATCATGTTAATCCTCATGATATTTCTAGTTTCAAAACTCTATTTTTCACTCCTTCCAGGCGTCGATGCACTCCTTGCATACATATGAGTTTCACTACCTCTTCTGAGATTTCGAGTTGAAACAGACTTGATCACGCACTCCTCATGGACACTATGCACACTTTGCACTCTCTCACTAAAGAGAGTGATTGAAACTTATATACTCCTCACAATGACTCATACATTCAACAAAGTAAATGCAATCATGGATTCAAGAACAAAAATAATAGAAACTCTACCATTCATTCAGATAGGAACATACTCACTACATATTTGGGACAATATATCTCTGTTATATTCATCAAACTGAAACTTACATAAATTCATACAACTTTTCTCTACATATCCCTGCTCTTAGCTTACAATGGCAATCTACATACTAGATTCAACATCCTTCAACAACAACCTCTACTAGACAATATTACAAAGCTTTATACAAAGGGACTCTCTCAAGTTCTTCCCTCCAACTACTCTATGCTATATTAATGAAATTGAATTCTATCAACTACTTAGCACTTATTACAATAAATATTGAGTCGGACAGATAAGAGCACAAGCTCCAAATGTAAATTGTGATATGATTCATTAAAGAAATTTAAGACATTCATGGCTTATAAGGTTTGTCAGATATCACATTAATACATTGATCGTTTGAAATTCAAAATATTTCAAAATGTGCACTAGTGCGCTCAACTGTCTTCCACGCTTATGCTTTGTTGATGATGCTCCTACATCATACTCCCTTGGATGAGAAATTCATGGAATCCTATCCATGAGCTCTTGCACTGATATTCCATGCTTTTGGATCTCTGTTTCACCAACCCAACTGGCATCTTCTGCTGGTCTTCCTTTCCACTTTACCAAGTATTCAAAATATGTCTTCCTTCAGGTTTTCTTACCAACTCGTCGATCTATGATCTTTTCCATCTGTGGCTTCTCTGCTACAGGCATCTATTTTTCCCACTGGATATTTGTTTGATCTTCAGACCTTTCAAATCCATCTTCCTTGTATGGATACATGTCTACAATATTGAATATGGGCGATATACCCACATCTTCCAGAAGCTCTAACTCATCAACATTTTCACCAAATCTCTTCAAGATTTTACATGGACCTATCTTTTTCAATTTCAACTTATTGTATGTTCCCCCAGAGAATCTTTCGTTCCTGATATGTGCTAGAACTTGACCCCCAACTTCGAATTCAATATTTCTCATGTGTTAATCATCTCGGTGTTTATAATCATTGTTGCTCTTCTTCAGCTATTCCTTGATTTGATTGTGAAGTTTTTGCATCTCTACAACAAATTCTTCATCTCCTGCACTTATAAACTCACTTTTATTTAGATCACTTAACTCTGAAACTCCTCTTGGATTCATCGCATACACAATTTGAGATGGAATCTTCCTAGTGCTTATGTTCACTGAGTCATTATATGCAAACTTGACTTGTGCTAGAATCTGATCCCACTGACTATGGTGTTCAGTGACCAAACCCCTCAACAAATCTCCTAGGCTTCTATTCACCACTTCGGTCTATCCATCTATCTGTGGATGATATGAAAAACTAAAAGATAGATTTGTATCCAACTTTTTCCACAAGGTTATCCAGAAATGACCAACAAATTTGGTATCCCTATCTGAAACTATACTCCTGGGCAATCCATGGAGTCTCACAACTTCTTTGAAAAACAAATTTGCAACATGTGTTGCATCACTGGTCTTCTAACACGGGATAAAGTGTGCCATCTTTGAAAATATGTCTACCACCACAAATATGGAATCACTTCCTCTTTGTGTCCTTGTCAATCCCAACACAAAATCAATGATTATTCCATCCCAAGGCCTCTCTGGAATAGGCAATGGCTGATACAACCTAGTGTTTTTTTTCTTTCCCTTGGCATACTATCAAATCTTACAATTGTTCACAAATTTATTCACCTCCGCTCTCATGCATGGCTAATAATATGAACCATTCAATTGAGAAAATGTTTTTCCGTGGCTGAAGTGTTCAGCTAGACCTCTTCTATGATTTTCCTTCAACAAATTATCCCTCATCGAGCATATTGGTATGCACAAATGGCATCCTTTGAACAACAACCCATCCTGAATAAGATATTCGGCCCACTAGCTTCTGTCTCTGAGCACAAGATTCACACATACCTCATATGCTTCTCCAAAATATGGATCACTATGGTACATTTCCTTAAGGTGATCAAACCCCAAGGTCTTGAATTGAAATTCCTATAGAATCAAAGTTCTCCTGCTCAATGCATCAACAACCTTGTTAGCATTTCCAGAAATATGTTTAATGAAAAAAGTGAAATATTGCATAAACTCTATCCACTTAGCATGTTTCTGGTTTAACTTTTCCTGTCTGGTTATGAATTGCAAAGCGTGATTGTCGCTATAGAAAACAAGCTCCTTCAGTACGAGATAATGTCTCCATTTCTTCAATGCTTGGATTATGGCATAGAACTCTTTGTCCTGTGTGGAGTACTTCTTTTTGGCTTCATTCAACTTCTCATTGAAATATGAAACAGGTTTGTTGTCTTGACTTAAGACCGCTCCAATTGCAACTCCACTTGTGTCACACCTTACCTGAAATGTTTTTCCGAAATCTGGTAGAACCAGAATCGGTCGTTCAGTTATCTTCTCCTTCAATATGTTGAATCTCCTCTCAACCTCTTCTATCCATTTGAAATACTTGTGTATTTTCTTCATTGTGTCCATCATTTGAGCACTAATCCCACTAAAATTCCTGATTAACTTCCGATAAAAAAATTCTAACCCATGGAAGCTTATTACCTCAAAGATATTCTTTGGTGATGACCATTCTTTGATTGCTCTCACCTTTTCGGGATCCATCATCTATTGAATTACTAAGAGGGCGGGTGAATTAGTAATAGAGCAATTTAATCATTTTTAACCATATAATCCAAGTGTTATATCAATGAAGCATCATCATCCAATAACTAAAGAGTAAATAAGCAATGAACAAATCAACAAACATACACATACATAGTACACCGGTGTTTTACATGGAAACCCAAATCGGGAGAAAACCACAGAATGCTTTTTCTTATATGTCTTGAAGAATTACATTCATTGGAAGCACCAACTTCCTTTGTTTTCTAGCTGCAACTGGAAGGAGGCTCCAACCCC
>SNQJ01S0010760.1:26865-61102 GCA_010110895.2 Picea sitchensis | reverse complement strand
CTTCTTTTCTTCGATTGGCAGCAACAAGTGTGTTATATCATTCTTCTCTAAGATGTATGTATTCCTCCTCCCATCATGAATAACATGTATGTCATACTTCTAAGGTCTTCCCAACAAAACATGACAAACATCCATAGGAATTACATCAGATAGGATCTCATCCCTATATCCTCCTATTTTAAATTCAACCAGACAGTGTTTAGTAATTGTTACCTGATGAAATTTCTACAACCATGAGACTTTATATGATGTCAGATGTGAAGTTGTCTCCAACTCTAGCCTCTCCACCATCTTCGTGGATACTAGGTTGTCAATTCTCCCACTATCAATTATAACCTTGCAAACTTTGTCCTTCATTTTGGAAGTTGTCCTGAAAAAATTGTTCCTTTGCACTGACTTTTCAATCTCTGGCTCTTGCTTCAAAAGAAACTTCTTCATCATCAAGGATCTTCCATCCTTTGCACCTTTTGTCTCAGCATATTGCTTCTATGCTTCTGAGATATGACCTTCACCTCCTTTCTTTCTCTCGGGACAATACCAAGACATGTGTCCTATTTTTCCACTGGCATAACACCTCACTTCTCCTCCTCTCCTCTTCCTATTCCTCTGGGAAAATAACTTCTACCACCACTCTGCCTTCCTCGGGAAATTCCTCCTTTCTCAAAGTGACTATGTGGTTTCTCCGCCTCATCCTTAGGCTTTTGTTCTTTATATTGGACAACTCCCTTGCCTCTGTTCAAGCTATGAGATATGTTATGTTGACTCTTCTTCCTAGCTAACTTCTCTTCTTCTTTCAGTGCCATTTGATATGTGTCCTCTACTGTCCTGACTGTCGCCATTCTAATTTCATCCTGGATATCATACCTCAAGTTGTTAATGTATCTGGAAACTTTCTCTTCATCCCTTTCTCTCTGTCCATATCTAATGTTCAACTTGTAGAATTATGCTATGTACTCTTTCACAGTCAATCCTCTCTGTCTTGGGTTCTACATCCTCATGAACAGATTTATCTGGTAATCCTTGGGCATGAATTTCGTCCTCAACTTGGCTACCATTCGATCCAAACTCTTGATATTTTTCTTGCCTTTTCTCCTCATGTTGGCCTATAGTTCATCCCACCACAATGATGCATGTCCTTTCAACCTAGTGACAATATGTCTTACCTTTTTCCCCTCTTCGAAATCCTCATAGTCGAAATACTTTTGCATTTCTCGTATCCAATCAATCAAATCCTCTATGTCTAAATTTCCTTCATACATAGGGATGCCAATCTTCGCTCTCGAACCCAATTTGAAAACCGCTTTCAGTAAGTGTTCTTCCACTACATCCCCAACCACAGCTTCTTCAACTTCGACTTCTTCATTCTCTGCCTTGCTGACATCTCCAGCATCAGGCTCTCTCCTTTGTATTGTCTCCATGGCATCTAGCCTTGCATGCAATTCTCTCATTTCTCTTTCCATAGCTTTGTTGGGTACATGCGACTCAACACGTCTTCTAGGCAGCATTGTGTTGACGCTTTTAATACCTCTCCTTACAAAATTCAATTATGTACTCACTCTAGTACCAGTCTTGACACAAACCCCCCTTCTCTCCAAAGGGATGCTCAACTTCCCGATCTTGGATCGTTAATTTTATTGAGTCCGAGTGACTCCTTGGGTCCCTCTGGGATCCCGAAATTTCTTTACCCACACGCACAGGTGTCTTCCGCAAGTGACCACGACTATGACCATGGGTCTATCTCCTTCACGGTTCGTACTTCGGGGATATCCCAAATCCTTCCCTCAAATTTTCTCGAAGTACTCTTCTTCAAGGTTCCGAACCCCTGCCACATGTCTCCTTAGATTCGCCATCCCCACTATGGTTCAGACTTCTCGACCTCGTGAGCTCTAGGTCATTCCACTCACAACCTTCGACCTTCTTATTTCTGAACTCCTCAATCCATTGCCACTTGCTCTCCCATGATCAATGGTTGAGATTGAATCGTGACTTTGAACTTCGCGACTTGGCCTTCATCAAGTTTTAAACTTGTCGAATCTCTGAGGTATCAAAATACTTCACATTTCTCCTCCTTGCAACTTCACCAGATCAAATGGTTTGGGATCGTTCACTTCCCTTTGAGGATGAATATTGCCCACTAACTTTGACGAGAAGTTAAAGGACTCCTTTCCTTGAATATTKTTTCCTCTCTCCCTCCTGAGATTTCCTTCTTCGGTTTCCTTTGTTCCTTTGAACAATCTCTTCAACACTTAGTCAAGAACTCGATCTATGCACACCTTGCAACAAATTTCTCTCCGCACTTCAATTTTTTTGGATGACTTCGCACTCCTTGTGAATATTCTCCAACCACTTCTATCTCTCGTGACTAAATCACGCTAATACTCCTGAGATTTTCAGTTTGAAAACTCTATTTCTCACTCCTTGCGAATGTCGATGCACTCCTTACATGCATATGAGTTCCACTACCTCTTCTGAGTTTTCGAGTCGAAACAGACTCGGTCACGCACTCCTCGCGGACATTATGCACACCTTTCACTCRCTCACTGAAGAGAGTGATTGAAACTTATCTACTCCTCACAATGGCTCATACATTCAACAAAGTAAATGCAGTCATGGATTTAAGAACATAAATAACAAAGAATTGAAAAATAACAGAAACTCTACCATTCATTCAGATAGGCACATACTCAACACATATTTGGGATGATATATCTCTGTTATTTCATCAAACTGAAACTTACATACATTCATAAAACATTTCTCTGCATCTCCCTCTCATAGCTTACAATGGAAATATACATACTAGATTCGATAGGCTTCAACAACAACCTCTACTAGACAATATTACAAAGATTTATACAAAGGGAATCTCTCGAGTTCTTCCCTCCAACTACTCTACTCTATCTTAATGAAATTGAATGTTATCAACTACTTAACACTTATTACAATAAATATCGAGTCAAACAGATAAGAGTGCAAGCTCCAAATCTGTACTGCGATCTGATTCATTAAAGAAAAATACATTCCCCCATCACCCTTACATGATGGCTCAAGCTCTGATCATTTAAGACATTCATGGCTTAAAAGGTTTGTCATATATCACATTAATACATTGATCGTTTGAAATTCAAAATATTTCAAAATGTGCACTAGTGCACCCAACTGTCTTCCACACTTGTGCTTTGTTGGCGATGCTCTTGCATCAATAAACCAATGTAAATGGTGATTGTTGACGTATATATGTATATCCCACATTTGCAAGATAAAAGTGAATACCAAGAGTTTATAAAGAAAATGTGAATATATATTGATTAAAATAAAGTGGGAGAGTATGGAACCCCACTTAAGGAAATTAACTTTTGTGAGAAAGAACCATGAATCCAGAGGCAGATAACATTAGTCGTTGATATCTGGAGATCAAATATTTGGAGGGGGGTCGATGTCATTGGGCCATCCCAGCCACATTAGCACTATGATAAAAACCTCATTAGCATCCAAAATAGTTCCACATCAACATAATCCCATGTGGAGGACACCTCATATTCAATGTCTACACAAAAGGAATTATAAAATTGGCTAAGTCCCAAGCTATCATGGAGGTGGTGAGGCATGATGGAGGATAAAAGGTATGGAAAGAAGTCTGGTATCCCTACAGACCCACAAACCCCTGGTAAGAAGTGGAAAATAGGTTAAGTCCCAATATGTCTCGGAGGTGGTGACCACGACAGAGGATTGGGGTTATGTGAAGAAGTGAGGTAGCCCGATAGAAACAGGAACCCATGGAAAAATATTGAAAATAGGCTAAGTACCAAGAGTGGATCGATCGAGCATACAATATCATAGCTATGTATGTATTGGGTAAATGTTGTAGGCCCACAACCATGGAAAGAAATTAGAAAGAAACTAAATTTCAAGATGTCATGGAGCATGGATATATCTAAACAAATGGTTAAATATCAAGATATCACAGAGGTGGTGAGAACAATGAAGAGTCGAGGGTATGTGAAGAAATGTTGTGGAGCTGCGGACCCATGAAACCACGATAAGATGTCGAAAATTAGTTAAGTATGAAGAACACATTGAATGGATATATCTCAAAGAAATGGATAAGTATTGAGAAGAAATCAGTAGAATGGATATGTTCCGCAGACCCGTGGTGACATCTTGAAAAATCGACTAAGTAAGAAGAATCAGTCAGATAGATAGGATCACAGATACCAGAGTCAGGAAAGTGTTGAAGACCCGTTTCTCATGGTGAGATCTAAGAAAATTAATAAGTATGGAGAATTGATCAGGTGGCTAGGAGGTCACCATGTTTCTTAGATCCAACATCCAGGAGATCATCATGTGTCATAGATTAGACGGACCAGAGGGTGAAGGATCTGACGACTCATGATGTATCATAGACCGACGAAGAAAATAATGGAAAATAATCTACGTATAAGTGAAAAGTGAGTGTGATGGAACTAGAGGGTACAACTTGGAGATCGGGGAGGCCCTAAATGAATAATATATATGACTTAGATCCACGGTGAATCCATTAAGGAAAATCAACGACTGAGATCTGATCAAGAAATGATCGGACAACTGGTGTGCATTGAGGTTTCATGGCATGCCAGTGAGCATATCGACAATAAAGATTAGATCCAAAAGGAAACTAGATCAACGACCAATTTTAAATCTGAAGGAATTATTAGATGTATTTTTAGCATTGTTACTATGTTTCATGTGCTAATGATTAATCCTTTGCTATTTTTGTCACCAATAATGTTTTTCTCAAGACTTGGAACTGGGAAAGAAAATAGTCATTGAAAAGATGCTTCGTTGAAGGATAAATTGGATTTTTTAGAATTGGGGGAACTATGATATAATTCTTCATGAATTGTCATGCCTGAGATATGATCAATTTTATGACAGTTATTAGACACTTTTGCCGAATGTACATATGTGTTTTTCATGTTTTGAAGGAGCATTTTGAAGAATTTTGTGTTAAAACGGTATGATCTACATCGGGTATCTATGATTCATGTTTGATGTCAATATTGAGTATAATTCATCATGTTTTATGATTCCAAAGATCTAATTCATGTTTTCCTGGTGTCACAAGAAAAAAACGCACCACGTCTCTACCTCCGGCACTCCTTCCAGCACTCGATCCGGTACCTGATCTGACATTGCGTCCAACACCACGTCTTGCACAAAAATGGAGGGAGACTTGGCGGTTATGGTCTTGGAGGCCAGTGATGGGTGAATTGGGAACGTGGGTTTTGTTCATGCTTGCCCCCTCCAGCTACTGAACTCCCGACAACTCAATTTTGGTTTTTAACCAGGGAGACTATTGGCTCGCTCCATTTCAGCAGTTGGGGCATCATTTAATGAAAATTTCTGAATTTAGAAGTGGTTTGACCCTCCTGTGGTTGACCACTTGGTATGTAAACTTATAAATACCACTAATATGGCCAGACAATAGGTTAAGAAGCAATAGAGTAGTGTATTGGAGAAAAACGTGACTCTCTCTTATTTTTGTCATTTTCCATTGCCAAAGTTATATAAAACTGTGTTTTTGCATTTTAATGGTAAATTCATCTTCATGAGCTCATGGTGTGCTTTTAGAAAGTGACCACGACTTGCTCGGGGGCCCACCAACAGTCTGGTAACTATTATTTAGTTTATTTATGCATTTTGTAGTTTAGTTGTCTCTCTTTATTTCTCGTATATGCATTATTATCTTGTTAATTAGTTTGTTGTTATAGTTTAATTGCTTTGATTTTCTTTTACAGGTTAGTATAAAGGCGTGTGTTAATATGCATTGATTTGATAGATAGAAATGAATTTGCAAATTCCTAGACTAACCCCATGTGCAATTAGATATTAGGTTGCATTTTATTTTATGTTGTTAGAATTAAATTTAAAAACAAAGTTTTAAATAGAGTAGAACAGAGTTTTAATTTGGGTTTTCTTTAACAAGGATTTGGTGGATGGATAGGGTTAATTTCAGTTTTTTTTATTTTACAATTTGCTTAACCAGTTGTTAGTCAATACATGCATTAGTTTACTTTTTATATGTCATGTTTTAATTTTGTTTTCAAGCTTTTTTCTTATCATATTTTGAATTGTTAGAATAGGTATAGCATAGTTTCATTTTATGTAATTTCCTTCCTAGAATTATATTCCAATTGTATTTCTTAGTTAATGATTGAGTTTAAGTATGAATTTTGCTTACACAGTGTAGAAGTATAATTATGATCTAGTTATATTGTCGATGGTTAATAAATGAATTTGCAGGGTAATTAACGATTGTTTATGTCATGGCTAAATTATCATTTGATTGTTTAATCCATACCTTTCACTTTGCTATTGAGATCAGTGTTGAACTTATACCACTTGAATTATCCTTTGTTTTCAAGTGCCATCGAGATATCATATGACACTGAAGACATTCACACAACCACCAACACTATATTTGAGTTTTCATAGGTTAAAAGATAGTTTTCCTGTTTTCATAGGTTAAAGGATAGTTTTATTTCTTTCATAGGTTAAAAGATGTAGTTTCCTACTTTCATAGATCAGAAGATATAGTTTCTTGCTTTCATAGATTAGAAGATAGTTTTATTGTTGTTGTAAGATAGATAGTATTTTTCTTTGATAGGTTAGAGAGCAGTTTGCTTATCATAGATTAAAGGTTAGTTGTTAGTTCTTCTTGCTTTCAATTAAATAGATTTCCTTTCATGAATTAGAAATAATTTTGAAGTTTTAAGAATATAGTCCACTTGCCTCTTAGGCTAGATAGTTGTTCAATGAGAATTTTTTATTACTTGCAGTAGAAGTTATCTTAGAGTAGTTAGTTGCTTACTTTCTTTAATAGGTTAGTTAGTTGCTTTGTTTACTTGCTTTAATAGGTTAGTTAGTTGTTTTGTTTACTTTCTTTAATAGGTTAGCTAGTTGTCTTGCTTACTTGTTTTCTTGCTTTAGTAGAATAGTTGCTTGGTTTTTTATTTACTTGCTTTCATAGGGTAGTTGCTCATTGAATGTAGGTTGGCAAGTTAAAGTAGTTTTCTTTTGTTATTTGCTTATTGTTATGCTTAATAGTTTCTTTTTCTTATTGTTATGAACTAGTTTTCTTTACATAGGGTTTTTACTTGCTTTCTTAGAACTATCCATCGATCCTTGGCCCAAAAGTACTYAGGTTACATAGTTTCAAGTTTCTTAGTAGGGTTTTCTCATTAGATAGGTTTGCTTGAATAGACTAGCCTTATATAGCTACCTTCCTTAGTTAGAATATACTACCACCAGTCCTTCTACCTTTGGCATATATTTTKCTACAACTCTAAGTTTACTTACCCTGGGTTGACAATTTAATTGAGGGTTTTTAGTGTGTTTTTAGTGCATATATAACACCCATCATTTTTGGCGTCGTTGCCGGGGAGTTGTCTCAAGGTAAGAAGTAGTTAGGAAATAGATCATTCCTAGACCTTATTATTAGATTGGTGACAGGGGAACTTTAAGACGAGAGGTAAGAACCTGCGCATTTGCTATTGCAGGCTCCCCCAAACCCAATGGTAGTTTTTCTTTTTCTTTTTGATTTCTTTCATGAAAAAACCTAGAGATCCAAAAGGTATATACATTAAATATAAATCAGACCTTTCAACCAAGGTACCTTCCAATCTTTTTGGGGGAAGGAACGTTCCACTCATAAGCTTCACAGACCGATACTGAAAAAAAAGAGCTAGCTCAACTCAAAGAGATAATGTAGTCTCTGAAGAGACTAACACAGGGAGAACTATAGAACAAGAAATTGAAGCATCAATCATATTATGATAGGAGAAAAGACCACTTGAGTCTTCCGTAGAACCAAACAATAGAACCTTTGCTTTTACACCACCACCAGGGGAGCCTAATTTTGAGGATATCATAGACCCTGAATAGGTGAATATTTTGTTTGGTAGTTCATCCAATGTAATTATCTCTAAAACTGACATAAAACTTTGTCACCAATAGTCTCTAACCGAATCGAGTAGAGTCCTAGACATCCAATCCATAGGAAGACCTTTCCATCAAAGGAAAACCTTGGTCTCTTCAAAGATAAAACCACCTAGGTACTCTCTTTTTGGAAACCAATCCAATATGGATGATCAGGACGACCATAAAAATGTAAGACATGGGGAGGAAGAAGAAACTAGAAACCAAACCGAAACTACCTTCGGGTTTTTGATTTTGGATGCCACTCCAAATGTCAACATGAAGAATATTCCTCTCTCAGCACTACCTACCTTTTATGATAAAAACAGTGAAGATCCAGACACCTTCCTATTTGAATTTGACATCTTGTGTAGGAGCTACAACTACGTACAATATGCCCAGAAACTAAAACTCTTTCCTCCCACCCTCAAAGACTCTACACTAAGATGGTTCATGGGGTTGGGAGAATCCAATATTAGGTCTTGGGAATCCATGAAAGACATTTTTCTTAAGAAGTACAAAGACTATTGCAAGACCAAAGAATCTCGTAATGACATCTTTAAAATCTAATAGTTAGAAGATGAGACCCTTAAAGATTATATGGAAAGATTTGGTTATATCTCCCAGAAGTCAAAATACCATGACCTCCCAGAGGATGCAATTAGGGCTCTTTTCCTTAAGGGAATTTCAGAAGAATATTTAGATATGCTTAACCTATTGGCATCAGGTGACATCTATCATAAACCATTTTCTGAAATATGTGAAATGTGTAACAATTACTCAAGGAGTAGAGCCAAAACAGGAAAGAATGTTTGGGACCCTTACAATAGAAGCTTAAAACCAATTAGTTCAGGTGGTATCACAAGAGCAGATATAGGGAACCTTTTAGAGAACTTCAAGACATATATCTTAAGAACAATAGGTTCCCATTTGGACACCCTAAAAATAAAAAAGAAACAGGAGGAGGAAAATGCAGCAATCAACATATATTGCCCAAGATGCAAGAGGAAGCATTCCTTAAGGGAATGCCCATTAGATAACATTTCAGTTTGTGGCTTCTGTACAGAAGACCATGTGACTAAAAAAATTCGATCATTGCCCGGTTTATTAGCCATATATAGGAGTGGAGATCCTGGGGAGTCTTCTTATGCACCAAGGAGGCCATGGAATCGTAGGAATCAACCCACATACCTGGATCTATAGTCTCAAGTTCCACCCTATTATCAACAACAACAACAACAATCGAACTCACCAGGTTGGAAAAACTAGTCTACTCAGTACCAACATCCTTGATTTCAAGGATGGAGAGGAGGACATAACCAAGGAAACCCCTAAGCTCCACCTATCCCTATGTCCAACCATCATTATCCTCAGTTCCCACTGAACACTCCAAAAACTTCTGCCAGGTTTTGTTCCACCACCTTTACCTCCTATTCCACAACAACAATTGCTACAATATCAAAATACAAGCTCCCCAAGACCAACACTATTACCAGCACAACCAGTTCTGAATCCCAATAATAAGCCCCCTCAACCTTTTCACAATGTTGAGATGTAGGCCTTCCCGACATATTTTATTACTCTTGTCCCATTACAGGAAATTCGACTAAGATCGGGAAAAGTTATGGAGAGGCAGAGACCTTCAGTAGTCATCTAGGAAGAAGAAGAAGAAACCACCCAAAAAACCATGGATGACACTAGGTGGTAAGATGTTATTATCCCGAAGAATCAAGAACCCAAGCTTCCCCAAAATGAACCTTCACAAATTACAAAGGTCCCTCCTTATCCAGACCGATTGGTAATTGAGAAACCTACCACCCGATCGGAATTTGACATTTTGAATGAATTAAAAAATATTTGTGTCAAGGCTCCCCTACTTCAAGCCATTAAAGACATTGCAATCTACAGTAAGTTAGTCAAATAATTGTGTATCAAGAAGCCAAGTAGGAAGAAAAAGGACGCCCCTACAATACACCTGATAGTAGAACTTTTCGAATAGATATCAGAGCAACCAAAACTAGCAAAATATGGGAATCTAGGAAACCTCGCAGTGGCTATAACCATTAATGAGGTCTCCATTGGAAACACTCTCATAGACCTAGTGGAATCCATCAATGTTATGACCGCTACTACCTTGGAACAATTAGAGTTACAACCTCTTCTTCGACCTACCCCAACCATTTTGGAATTAGCAGATAAAAGTAGGGTTATACCTGAAGTAATTTTAGATGATGTCATGGTTATTTTAGCCTCGTGGGAGTACCCCATATATTTTCTTGTTATTCATTCAAAGGATCCTACCAAAGGCCATCCCGTCCTTTTGGGAAGACCTTGGCTAGCCACAACCAATGCATTTAGTGGTTGTAGAGAAGGGGAAATGACCATCTCAAATAGTCTCTCTAGTTAGAAGCTCACCATTTACCCTCCATATCAACCTATTATGGAGAATCTATGGTGGATTGAATTTCCATATGAGAACGAGGACAGGGAAGAACCCATATTGCCAAGTGACCATGCATGGGCACTTCAGGAGCACACAATAGAAAATGTGCTAAACCAGTTTATTTCTGCTATCACATGTGTGGATTTTCCATAGTCTTTTCCCCAATTTAAATACATGTTTGGGGAAGAATTTCAAGAGCAATTAGACCCATCCATTTTTTATTCGACATCTTTTATTTTCGAGATAGATGAGTCTGCCATGTCTTACACTATGCCCTATGAGATTAATCCACACAAATTTTTACATATAAACTCTGGGCTAGATGCAGACCAACAGAAACAGTTATTAGATATCCTTAAAGAACAATCAAAAGCATTTTCCTGGGAGTACACTGACATGAAGGGTATACACACCGACACATGCATCCATCACATATATACCCAGGGGGAAGTAACACATGTTAGGCAACCCTAGAGAAGGATGAACCCAACACTCAAAGACATAGTCAAGGAGGAGATCCAAAAGTTGTTAAATGTCAGATTTATCTATCCCATCTCTGATAGTAAGTGCATGTCCCCACTTGCAGTGGTTCCAAAGAAAGTGACTGGGAAATGGATATTTTTTGTTGATTTCTGGGAACTCAACAAAGCCACTCTGAAAGACTACTTTCCTCTCCCTTTCATTGACCAATTTCTAAATACCTTGTCTGGAAAGAAGCATTTTTCCTTTCTATATGGGTACAATGGGTACAATCAGATTCTTATAGCACCTGAGGACTAGGATAAGATTACCTTTACTTGTCCTTGGGGCACCTATGCCTATAGGGTCTTACAATTTTGATTGTGTAATGCTCCTGCCACATTTCAATGAGCAATATTAGGGATATTTGTCGATCTTATTCATGATTGTGTGGAGGTATACATGGATTACTTCACAGTCTATGGAAACACTTACCAAGAAGCCTTAGAAAACTTAGAAAAATTCCTCATCAGATGCCAGGAAATTAACCTATCTCTATGTCACGAAAAAAGAAAAATGTTGTTAATGAAGGAGTGGTTCTAGGACATCATGCTTCATCTGAAGGGATAAAAGTCGATCCTGCAAAGATTGAGGTTATTGTTAGAATTCCACTCCCTAAGACTCAGAAAGAGGTGAGAATATTTCTTGGACATGTTGGGTATTACCGACGGCTTATTGAAAATTTTACAAAGATTGTTGCACCTATGTTTGGATTACTAATAAAAGATGTTGATTTTGTTTGGATTAAGCAGTGTCAAACTACCTTTGAAACCCTGAAAGCTAAGTTGTCTGTGGAACCAGTTCTTGGAGGGCCCAATTGGAATCTCCCATTTCATATATCCACTGATGCCTCTGACACCACAATAGGAGGGGTATTAGGGAAGAAAGAGGACCAACAGTCCTATGCCATTTATTTTGTGAGCAAGAACTTGTCCCCTGTCAAGTTAAACTATACAGTCACCGAGAAAGAATTATTGGCAGTTGTTCATGCTATTAACAAGTTTCGTCATTAAATTACATGTTATGAAGTATTTGTACATACCGATCATTCAGCCATTAGATTCCTCGTGAATAAACCCATAACTAATGGCCGAGTGACCAGGTGGTTTTTGTTATTGCAAGAATTTAATATCACTGTGCTTGATCAACCTGGAAAGGATAATGTAGTAGTTGATTTTCTTTCCCAAATAAAAAATGAGGATGATAACGATATCTCGATAAATGATAGTTTCCCAGACAAGAATCTCGTTTCCCTTTTTGTCAATACCCCATGGTTTGCAGATATGGAAAACTATCTGGCCACTAGGAAGTTACTGTCTCATTTGTCACCTCATGAAAAGCGGAAAATTATTACACAGAGTGCTAATTACTCTTGGGTTGGTCGTGATATTTTTCACAGAGGTCCTGATTTGATTATTCATAAATGTGTCGGAGAGGATGAGATACCTGAAATACTACGAAGTTGTCATGATGGACCATGTGGTGTCCACTTTTCTGACAAACGTACAACATATGAGGTGTTACATTCGGTTTACTATTGTCCTAGAATTTTCAAAGATGATGCCAAGTACGTGAGAAGTTGTGATAGTTGCCAAAGGATAGGAAGACCTACATTAGCTGAAAAAATGCCTTTGCGTGCCCAAGTTATGATAGAACCCTTCGAAAAATGTGCCCTCTCCTTTGTAGGACCAATTTCACCCATGTCCCGTAGGAAGAACTATATTTTGGTTTATACGGACTATGTCACCAAATGGGTAGAGGCAAAATCCATATTCAGGGCTACAAAGAAGTTTGTTGTCGAATTTATCTATGAAGACATATTTACCCACTTTGGTGTCCCTCGTAAAATTGTTACAGACCAAGGCACTCAATTCACTTCCAAGTTGATGAAAGAGCTAACAGATAAACATGGTATTAAATATTGTAAATATTCTCCATATCACTCGCAGGCCAATGGTCAGGTAGAATCCACAAAAAAGTTCTGGAAGCCATCTTGACTAAGACTGTTCAGTTACATCACCAGGACTGGGCTGATAGGCTCCCAAAGGCTTTGTGGGCATACCAGACCACCTGGAGAAATACTTCTGGGCACACTCCTTATGGGCTAGTGTACGGGAAACAAGTACTTTTACCAATAGAATTCCAAGTAAGGACCTTCTATATTACCGCAAAATTAGGATTGAACCTGGATGAGGCTCAAAAGAAGCGAGCCCTACAATTGAATGAGTTGGATGAAATCAGGCAAGATGCCATCCAAGGGACAATATTAGTCCAAAACTAGAGGAGCAAGTGGCATGACAAGTTTATAAAGAAGAAACACTTCCAACCTAGTGATTGGGCTCTATTGTTTGATTCCCGATTCAAAACATTCAAACTCACCACCCAGTGGTTGGGTGCTTACGAGGTAGACATTGTATATGACAATGGAGCTGTAAAAATTAAAACAATTGACGATTGACAAGTCTCCTTTGTGGTAAATGGACACCGACTTAAATTTTATCATAAGCCCATTTCCAGAGAGGATTTTCTACAGGTCATGTCAACTGACAAGGCATTAGCCTTAGTAGATGGGGAAGTCCCCCCTTTTTCTTGAAATTTTGTTAAGAACCCAACATCAATATAGCATAGAAAAACCTCAAGAAAAGTACTCAACGCTTTGAAAAAGAGATAATATCAGATAATAAGCCTCTTCGAGGGGGAAACCTCCTTTTACCCCACTTAAATGTTCAAGTACAAGATTCAAAATGAAAATGTCTCCTTGGTATATATAGGAGACTAGGAGGTTTTAATGGCCTAAAGCCGACATAAATAAAATAACATTACTAATCTAAATCACAACTAATGGCCTAAAGCCGACATACATAAAATAACATTACTAATCTAATATGCCCCAATTAAGTGGTAATGAGCCAATATTAGGGCTTAACATGCCCCTCCCCTTGAGACAAGTGTTGTATGCAACGCTTGAGTAACTCTGGATGCTTCTGTATAAAAGACTCATCTTCCCAAGTGGAATATTCGGTGTGGTTTCCTCCATTTAATGAGATACTACGAAATGGATCTATTCCTCGATTGGTGAATTCTTGTGGCCGATTGATGGCTTAGGGCTCGATATCATTTTTCCTTCCTCGTCAAGTTACGGCAATATAATGGTTTTGAGCGGGATCTTGTAAATATAACTTTCTTTAAGCATGAAACATGGAAATGGGTGTACTCGTGAAGGCCTTGAGAAATGTCTCAGATTGTATGCCATAGTACCAATATTTTTTAACACAGGCCATAGTACTTTGGTGATAATTTATTATCCTTCTTGGCTTGCTTGAGGGACATCGTTTTGTATGGTTGTAGTCTTGCATGCAATCCCACTGAAAACTTCTTTCACTCTGATGTTGATGCTGCTTGTTGTTTCATGCGATTTTGTGCCATGGTCAAGGAGATTGTCCTTTAAGATTTGGAGAACTTGTTGTTGATTCACCGATGTGATCTTCCTTTGCTTGAACTTTAGATTTTTTCTTTTAGAGAAAGAAGTGATTGAAGGAGGGTGGTATCCATAAAGAAGTGCCATAAATGGTGTGCATTTTTGTTGCGTGTGAAAGGAAGTGTTATACCACCGATACGCCAAGGGTAACCATTTGAACCATTGTACTTGTTTATCAAAGACAAAGCAGCGAGGGTATCCTTCTGAACCATTTGTTCACTATCTGGTTTGTCCATGATTGAGGATGATAGGATGTGAGCCTATGAGCCAATTGAGTACCCAAACGAAAATAATTACTGTCCAAAAGTGTCGATGAAGATGGGATCTCTATCACCCTCAATAATCTTTGAAACATACGTAGCTTTTGAGCTGTCTCCATGAATGCGATTGGTAGCTGTACTACTGCTGAAGGGGTGAGAGAGTCCACAAAACTGTGCGTGCCCCAGTTGTCTATCAACAATCACCATGATGGCATATTTCCTTAGGACTTTGGTAACCACGTGATGAGAATCCATGGAAAAACCTCCTCCCAGCGGTGACTTAGGATGGATAATGGTTATGGGCAAGGGGTCTTAATTGTTTCCACCTGCTATTTTGTTGGCAAACCAAACATTACCTTACAAACCTTTGAACATGAGTTTAAAGGCCATCCCAAAAAAAAATCCTTCTTGACTCTATGGTAGGTTTTCAAAAATCCCGAGTGCCCTCCCTCTTGGAGGTGTCTGCGGTTCCAATACTTTTGTTTGAGTTAAGGAGTTTTTACATAAATATAAGCGATCTTTGTACCATGGTGGATCATTTTTCCATGTAAAAGTATACGATGCCGCGAGAATCCTGGCGCACAACCTTTCAATGAAAGTCCACACTTTCATCATTCTTCCATTGTCCTTGCTTCTATTATCCAATGCGGGTTGGATGATCGAGATATACGAGAGAAAGACCTCAACATCTTCATCCTTTAGGTGAGAGTGCATGCATACAACATTTTCTTCCCTTTTATGACGGTTTCAAAATCATAACCCGGTATCTTAGTTTACCCATTTTTGTTGTTCTTAGAAGATAGTCTTTGTTCCAAAGTATTTAAGACTATCATGATATGTTTGACCTTGAAGTACCTACCTATTAGGTAGGGATGCATTCTTTTAATGCATGTAGTATTGCCATCATTTTCCTTCTCATAAATGGGTTTGTGTAGTCTCTTCCCTTGAGTGAATTGACTTTTTCAAAAGCAGGGGGCCTTCCTTGTTACATTAGGGTGACACCAATTCCATTTCGAGGCATCACATTCCACAATAAAGGTTTTGTGATGCGGAGTGGTCAAGACATGGAAGTTGTACACATCACCTCTTTAAGTTGTTCAAAAGATTTAGTTGCCTGGGGTCCATGAAATGCATCCCCTTCTTAGTTGGTGTGTAGTTAAAGATGGCGCTATTCTTCCTGGATTCAGAACAAACTTACTTGGTAGTAACATATCAAACCAAAAAATCCTCTAAGATTTTTTTAATGTTTTAGGAATCGGCCGTTCCATCATGTCTTGTGCAGGGTCTACCTTGACACCTTCATGGGATACAATACTTATTGTCTCTACTATCCTTTACTCCCAAAGAAATTGTTTGGATGGTTTGGCATATAGTTGTTGCTCCTTTGGTAGTTGTAGCACCTTGTCAACATGTTGCGGATAGTCCTCCCAAGACTTTACTATAGATTAGTATATCATCAAAATACTAACACAAATTTTCGAGAAGGAGGGCTTGAAAATGGAATTCATCAACCCTTGGAATGTGGAAGATGCATTTTGTAGCCAAGGCCAAAGGCATGACCAAAGAGTCATAATGGCCTTCATGAGTTGAATGCTGTTTTTGGGATCTTCTTCCTTCATTATGATACGATGATACCCACAGACGGAGATCCAATTTTGTGAAATAGATTGCTCCATGTAGTTCATCTAACAATTCATCAATCACGAGATGGAAACTTATCTTTAATAGTGATCTTGTTGAGCTCTATGTAATCTGGACACATACATGAGGAATTATCTTTCTTGAATACCATTACCAGGTCGCGAGTAAGAACTTTGGCTAGGTCTAATGATGCCGACCTCTAACATTTATTCAACTATGAAACCAAAGATTTCACTCTTCTGGGCAAAAGGGTATCTGTATGGCGATGTTAGGAGGAACACTCGAGGAATTAGGTGAATTTCGCAGTCATGATTCGAGGGTTGGTGGAACCTTTGAATCTTCGTACTTTGGAATGCTTATCAATGATCCTTTGGAGATCTTGAGGAATAGATAGCTTAGTTGTTTGAACATCTAGTGAGCATATTTTGCAATAATGCCTTGGTACTTGCTATTGATAATTTTGTCATGCCATTAGAGATTATCACCTTCCCCGGAACTTCCCCGTGATACTTCTCAACTCAATTTCTTTTCCTTCAATAAAATTTCATGAAAGTTCTTGAAAATTACAAAATCCGTTGTTCCTAATGATTGTAACCATTGGATTCCTAGTACAACATCACTTTCACCATGGGTATAGCGATAATTGGACTATTCATTACATATTCCCCATAGTAAGATTGATCTTATTGCATTTCTGAGAGCAATTGATAGTTCTGCCCATGCAACCACCATTACTTGAAACTTCAGTATTTGGATATACAAAGCGGTGGAATCTTTGGCTAATTCACGGTGAATGAAATTATGAATGCTTGCGAGAATCAATTAGGACTAATACCTTTCTCTTTTGATGTATCCTTCGATATTGAGGGTTTGAGGAGTGCTAATTCCGGACAATGCATTACACGATGCTCGTAGGAGTTAACTCTTGAGACGAAAATTGCTTCTACATTTTCATCTGCTTGAATGGTTCTTGTTCTTTGTTCCTTTCCTCTTCACAATCTATGTAGAATAATTTATTCTCACACCACACTTATGTCCCCTTCTTGTACTTATTGTTGTCACAATTAAAAGCATAAACAGCACCTTTTCTTTCCTCCAATTGTTGAGTGTAACCTTGGCAGGTTGATATGAAACTTTAGGAGAAGGAGCATTGTTCTCTCTCATATAGATGTTAGGATAGGTCCTTCAGTAGCCATAGCCATATTTTACCTTCAAGCATTTTCTTGCCACCTTAAATGCATTCTCAATGATTTGGGACACAAAGAAGCATTGTTGAATGTTACATCCTTTAAGTTCCCTATGAATACGTAATCAAGTGCTCATCACGGAATATCGGTTTACCTTTATGTAATTTCAATCTTTGGAAGTTCTCAATCAATAACATTAGCTGAACCCTTTTTATCAATTGGCTAAAGAAGGTATTGCTCCTTGTATCACCATAGTGTGATATCATTTCTTATTGAACTTGTCCAAGTGACAGTGATTTCGAGAACAAAGCCATCGATACCAAACAAATTGATTAGGTTCTAAATATAAAGAAGCGATTCGTACCTTTTTTTGTATGTGGCACATTATGGAATCAAGAATTGCTCATCGAAGTATCCATGTTTGGGTCCTTGCCATCAAATTTACTCATATCAATATTGGGAACATGGTTGGTCTTCAAACCAAAGTTGGAGTTTCTCCATTCTTGATTCACCTTCCTTGTGTCCACATCATGAATTTTACATGGGATGCATTTTCACTTTTCCGGAGTGTCTTCTTGTTACTTCGGTACTCCAATACTTCCATGATCTCCCCTTTTTAAACGAAATCATCTAATGGTATCAACTTAGCTTCCATTGAATCCATCAACTTGGCTTCCATTGAATCCATCTTATTTTGTAGTTCATTTATGTCTAGCATTTCTTCACCTTCATCAAAGTTAAGTAGAAGGATTTTTGGGAGGCTTATTTGGTGTAGAAGTTCCCCAACAGGTGGCATGTGTGAGTATCACTTTTGAACCTTGATTTTGAGGGTGGTTCTACTGAACTTAATATTTCTTCTATTGTATCCCAAGTTTCCCTACCAGCCCTTCACGGGTATAAAATTTCGCTTTATGTATTGTTCTCTGATGTGTCTTCCTGCCGTAATGCCAGGTTGATCAAAATTAAGGATGTTCCAAGTGGAATTTACGGTAACTTCCCCACAACTTACCCATTTTGGCCTTTTCGGAAGATCTCACTTGTATAGTATGCCCTTTCAAAATAATTGATATAAAAATTATAAAATTTCGCACTGAAATACTAGAGGCACATCTGATCGAATTCACCAGTCCACACGGTTGGTGTACTCTAGGAAGAAGTTATGATTGTTTTACCCGGAACGCCTTCTTGATACTAGTCAATACAGGACTAGTCCAAATACCATATATCTTACGGAACATCCTACAAATTTAAGATGAAAATGGAAACTTGCTTGGGCTACAATTCTAATTTTGTAAATTACCGGGGTTGAGTGCGAAGCATGATGCAGGAAAATGTTTATGAAAATTCTATTGACTCATTTCGGGATGATTCCCGAACCCTATCTTGTACAAGATGTTCTTATCTTCGGAAAATTATAAGGCCTGAAGGTTTGAAGTTTTAACTTAAGGTACCTTGATACGTCTTCTAAATACCCTCGAGCCTCTCCTTTTTGAAGCGTTGTATAAAAACGTTTCATAGCGAAAAGTCCCATGAATGCGGATGTAGCAGCGAGAAACCCCCAAGACCTTTGAGCTTTGATATTACTTTATATTAAATTAACATCAATATAGCATAGAAAAACCTCAAGAAAAATAATCAACGCCTTGAAAAGATATCAGATAATAAGCTAGCCCTTGAGGGGCAACCTCCTTTTACCCACTTAAATGTTTCCAAGGCTAGATGATTCAAGTAATGTCTCACTTGGTATATATAGGAGACTGAGGGGTTTTAATGGTACAAAGCCGACATAAAATAAAATAACATTACTAATCTAAGTACAACTAATGAAACAAGCCGACATGATACAAATAACATTACTAATCTAAATATGCCCCAATTAAGTGGTAATGAGCCAATATTCAGGGCTTAACAAAAATTTTTCACAGATTTTCCCTCATGTATATATGTAAATAGTTTTTAATTTTGTTAATAAGGCAATTCTGGAGATTTATGTAAGTATTTATTTCACCCACCCGAGAATTTTACAGGTTTTGGATCTTTCTTAAAGAATTGTTACACTTGAATTTTGTCTCTGTTAAAACATCAAATGAATATTGAATTATTGTAATTATCCATATTTTTTGCAAAAATTCTCATTTTTAAGGCATTATAAAGTAGTTTCTCTTGAAACTCTTCATCATAGTATAGGGAAGTGATACCATAACTATCAAGCCTAGGGGTCTCTTGTATAGTTTTTCCAATAAATTTGAGTAAGTGAGTCAAGTGTCTTTATCAGAGAGTAACAAGGAGTTCTAATTAACGATTAGTCATGGAAACATCCTGCAATAACTACTAAGGAATGAGAATGTAAGTTGAGCCTAGAGATACCATTTTGTTCTTTCTCAATGGTACCATCCACTACACACTAAATAGCTTGATTATATCCTATATTTAGATAGGCCATGTGCCTTAAGTACCCCTTACATCGGACAATCACTAAGTAATATAAATGGAAATTCATCCTCTAACAAAAATACCAACCCAATTAAAAAAAAAAAAAAAATTTGTTTTCAGAGTTGTTTCCCCCATCTTCTTGCATAAAACAGTCTTATACTAAAATCTTAAAAAATATAGAGGGACAGACTCTGAGGGTGTAAGAGTAGCTAACTTCTTAGGGATCTTGAATAGGAATGCAACTGGCGGTGCAAACCTATGGTATGAAGAGCTAAGTAAACTTCGTCAGTCTTGAGAACAGACTTCTTGAGGCATTCTATCTAGCGAGGATAATAAATACGTCAAAATAAATAATAAATTTAAACTTGTCACGATGTATGGCATTACTTGGACAAAGAGAGTTGATATGAGTATGTATGGTTAATTTAAGGTTAATGAATCTCATACACTTGCCATTGGGAAATAACTCTAAGAATATCTTGAAACTCTCTTGCCCATCTCTTCTTATCTATATATAGGATCTCTTATCCTATAGGTGGGGCCATATTCTAAACGTCTCATCAGACCAATGTGAAATTTTATTTTTACACTTGACATACTATATGTCTCATCAAACCAATCTGTGAAATTTATTTCTACACTTGACATACTATAAATATTTAGCTATTGGGGGATACTGATTGGTTTCCTATACTTTTGATTGTGAGGTGTCACAATACTTAGGTGTGGGGGAGGGGTTCATGAGCTGACAAATGATCATTTCCTGGAGAAACAAAACTTTGCAAGATTTTTTGTATTATTTCTATGATACTGGTTATTACACTAATAGTCATGTTATGTTTGAAATGCTAAACTCTTGTGTGCTATAAATTGCCTAACAGACAGACCGCTTTTATTGGTTTATCTTTCATTACAAGTTGCACATTGTAGGCTTGAAAATACATGTTTTTACTTTCTATAACATGTTCATTGTAGGTTTGACATTATATGTCATATGCAAGAGGATTGAGTGAGCATGATGGAAAAATCAACAACAAGGGAACATTTTGCCTCTGCTCATTTACCACTGTGATTGTCAAAAACACTTCAAATTTGCAGGCTATCCATTATAAGAAGTGTAAATGTACTTAACACAAAGGTATCATATGAAGTTCCATATGAAATACCGTATGAGGTGTTGAACGAAGTACCATATGAATTACACACCAATCACTGTCCTAGATTCTAGGAAACTAGAACTCAATTACATTCAATTGAATTGGTTTTAGGCAATTGATTGAAGATTCTTTATATGTTCATGATCAAATGTCCAAGTCAAAAGACTTGGACATTGATATAACTATGTATCATTGCATTACCTCCAAAAAATGAGCCATCGAATTCGAATTCTCCACACATGGCAGCTTGTGCGCACATGTGTGCAACCTAATCCACTATAGGCACATTCAAAATTGGGTTGGGAAACCATTATCTCCATTCTCCCTTACCATTTGCTCTGCCCTGTGTGAAGAAATCGCACCCAACTTCTGCCATCTCTTCCCCTGTTCAAATCGCGCTCAGCCCGTGCCCATTTTGTGCCATATCTTGGCATGTTTGCACCTTTTCCTGGTGAATTTCACCTCTACCACAATGCTTAGGAGATACAAACCCTCTTCCTATGTGTATCTCTTTGCCATTCCTGAATTTTCACAGTGCAAGTAGGTGGTTTTCCACGCAGGTTGGGGGGCATTTTTGTCTACCTTGCAGGGCCACGATGATGGCCTCTCCATGCAATTCTCCCTCAGTTTCGATGGGAAGACAACACATGTATGGTCTCTTACCTTTGAAGTCTTAGAATATTCCATTGCTGCAACTACAAATCTCCCAAGAATGGGAGATAAATGGTTCAAAAACCACCAATTGTCGCACTCAAGTTATAACGAAGTTTTTAAGCACAAATTCGAGAACAGTTCAGGAGAAAAAGGTCTAGGGAGTGGATAAAGGTGGAATTGATCAACCCCCTCATCATCATCACAAGGTTGATTACCTGCGAAGGTAGATACTCCACTTTCAAAGCTTGTCATTTTAGATTGCTGGCTCAATTTCTGTTCAAAAAACCTTTGAACTTCCCCTTTTATTTTATAAAAATCTTGGAGAAGATGTCCTCTCAAGTGAGGAAGAATGTGACTAACCCCCACAACAGTCTCTTTCACCATGGCTTGATCAAACTCCTTGTTCTAGCCGAACTAGAGAAACAGGGGAAAACTTGGGATGCCTTTATCTATCGATTTGCAAACCCTCACTTGACAATTAGGACCAACAAAAAGCCACTTAGCCTAAAAACTATCTCTCCATCCAAGCCTCTCTCTCCAAGAACTCCAAACCCCCTTGCACAAACCCTCTCTTTGTCAGAACAATGCAAAAATCTTGTTGATATCCCTACTTCTTCATCAGGTAAAAAGACCAAGAGAAAAGACCAAAATAAGCCTATTGTTAACCCCCCAATGCCTTCAATCTCTCTTGATCCTACACCTAAAAATCTCCAAGAAGTAATTTAGAAAGACTTTCCCATCATTCCCACAAATAGGAGGGGAGCCAATCGATTTGGTAAAGGACCCTTTCGAAAGAGTACCCAGAGCACAAGAACCAAACCTTATGCAAAACCCATGCCTACTTCGGATCCTATCCAAGTGTCCTCCAATCTTGAGAGCCCTCATAAGAGACTTAGGGAAGTTTCTGCGGATGGATTAGAGACACTAAGAAAGACAAAATCAGAGCCTACCTCTCTCTACCTATCCCCCATCACTCCTACTTCACCCTTTCCTACTCTAGATCCTAAAACTGATAGATTTTCCACATCCCTCAAAGGATCTAAGCCTTCCTCAAAGATCACCAATTCTACCCCAACCATAGAGAAGCTACAGAAAGAAAACCATCAGCTTCTCCAACAGTTGGAGGAAAGGAAGACAATAGATGCACACCTTCATCATGATAATGCAGTCCTCCAAGCAAAGGTTAACTCTCTTCAATGGTTGGTCGATGAGATGACCAAATCTAACCGCAACCTCAAAGCACAGTTGGAGCAACATAAGAGGCATAAGGCAAAGTCTTCACAACAAGAAGGAGAAGCTTCCAGAGTTTATCCTCCTCAGCAAGCCTAGTCACGAGGGGTAACTTCTTTTTGTTTGTAGTGGGACCTGCAAAATCATAAGTGTGGGGGTAATGTTGGGCCCGAGATATGATCAATTTTATGACAGTTATTCGACACTTTTGTTGAATGTACATATGTGTTTTTCATGTTTTGAAGGAGATTTTTGAAGAATTTTGTGTTAAAACGGTATGATCTACACCAGGTATGTATGATTCGTGTTTGATGTCAATATTAAGTACGATTTATCACATTTTATGATTCCAAAGATCTAATTCACGTTTTTCTGGTGTTACAGGGAAAAAATGCGCCACGTTTCTACCTCCGGCACTCAGTCTGGCACTCCTTCTAGCACTCGATCGGGTACCCGAGCCGACACTACGTCTAGCACCATGTCTTGCACAAAAATGGAGGGCGACTTGGTGGTTATGGTATTGGTGGCCAGTGATGGGCGAATCGGGAACGTGGGTTTTGTTCATGCTTTCCCCCTCTAGCTACTAAACTCCCGACAACTCAATTTTGGTTGTTAACCAGGGCGATTATTGGCCCGCTCCGTTTCAGCAGTTGGGGCATCATTTAATGAAAATTTCTGAATTTAGAAGTGGTTTGACCCTCTTTTGGTTGACCCCTTGATCTGTAAACTTATAAATACCACTAGGATGGTTAGACGATAGGCTAAGAAGCAATAAAGTAGTGTATTGGAGAAAAACGTGACTCTCTCTTATTTTTGTCATTTTCCATTGCCGAAGTTATATAAAACTATGTTTCTGCGTTTTAATGGTGAATTCATCTTGCTGAGCTTGTGGTGTTTTTTTAGAAAGTGACCACGACTTGCTAGGGGGCCCACCAATAGTCTAGTAACTGTTCTTTAGTTTATTTATGCATTTTATAATTTAGTTGTCTCTCTTTATTTCCTGTATATGCATTATTATATTGTTAATTAGTTTGTTGTTATAGTTTAATTGATTTGATTTTCTTTTGCAGGTTAGTATAAATGTGTGTGTTAATATGCATTGATTTGATAGATAGAAACAAATTTCCAAATTCCTAGACAAACCCCGTGTGTAATTAGATATTACGCTGTGTTTTATTTTATGTTGTTAGAATTAAATTTAAAAACATAGTTTTAAATAGAGTAGAACAAAGTTTTAATTTGGGTTTTCTTTAACAAGGATTTGGTGGATGGATAGGGTTAATTTCAGTATTTTTATTGTAGAAGTTTATTAACCAGTTGTTAGTCAATAAATGCATTAGTTTACTTTTTATATGTCATATTTTAATTTTGTTTTTAAGCATTTTTATTATCGTATTTTGAATTGTTAGAATAGGTATAGCATAGTTTCATTTTATGTAATTTCCTTCCTAGAACTAGATTCCAATTTTATTTCTTAGTTAATGATTGAGTTGAAGTATGAATTTTGCTTACATAGTGTAGAAGTATAATTATGATCTCATTATATTGTTGATGGTTAATAAATGAATATGCAGGGTAATTGACGATTGTTTATGTCATGGCTAAATTTTCGTTGGATTGTTTAATCCATACCTTTCACTTTTCTATTGAGATCAGTGTTGAACTTATACCACTTGAATTATCCTTTGTTGTCAAGTGCCATCAAGATATCATACGACATCGAAGACATTCACACAACCAGCAACACTATATTTGAGTTTTCATAGGTTAAAAGATAGTTTTCCAGTTTTCATAGGTTAAAGGATAGTTTTCTTGCTTTCATAGGTTAAAGGATATAGTTTCCTACTTTCATAGATCAAAATATATAGTTTCTTTCTTTCATAGCTTAGAAGATAGTTTTATTGTTGTTGTAGGATAGATATTATTTTTCTTTGATAGGTTAGAGAGTAGTTTTCTTATCATAGATTAAAGATTAGTTGTTAGTTCTTCTTGCTTTCAATTAAATAGATTTCCTTTCATGAATTAGAAATAATTTTGAAGTTTTGAGAATATAGTCCACTTGCCTCTTAGGCTAGATAGTTGTTCAATGAGAAGTTTTTATTACTTGTAGTAGAAGTTATCTTAGAGTAGTTAGTTGCTTACTTTCTTTAATAGGTTAGTTAGTTGCTTTGTTTACTTGCTTTAATAGGTTAGTTAGTTGTTTTGTTTACTTGCTTTAATAGCTTATCTATTTGTCTTGCTTAATTGTTTGCTTTCTTTAGTAGAATAGTTGCTTTCTTGTTTATTTACTTTCTTTCATAGGGTAGTTGCTCATTGAATTTAGGTTGGCAAGTTAAAGTAGTTTTCTTTTGTTATTTTCTTATCGTTATGCTTAATAGTTGCTTTTGCTTATTGTTATGAACTAGTTTTCTTTACATAGGGTTTTTACGTTCTTTCTTAGAACTATCCATCGATCCTTGCCCCAAAAGCACTTAGGTTACATAGTTTCAATTTTCTTAGTAGGGTTTTCTCATTAGATTGGTTTGTTTGAATATAATAGCCTTAGATAACTACCTTCCTTAGTTAGAATATCCTACTACCAGTCCTTCTACCTTTGGCATATATTTTGCTACAACTCTAAGTTTTCTTACCTCAAGTTGACAATTTAATTGAGGATTTTTAGTGTGTTTTAAGTGCATATATAACACTCATCATGAATTAAGAAGAAAAATAATCCCTAAATAATTAATTGACAATTTCTATAATATGAAAAATTCTAACAAAAATGGTTTCTTGCACATTTATAGAATTAAGAGATATAAATATATCATTTCAAGATAAGAATACATATTTGGGAAATGGAGGAAGGAGAAGGAGCCTTAAATAGTGAGAAACAATCCAAGGGTCAAAATATTAGTGTTGTTAATGCAAAGACAAAATCCAATGGGCACCAAAATAGAGGGGAGCAAGAAAAATTATTAGAAACTATGAGAAGCTTGAAAATAGAAATGTAGAGTTACAAAGCAAACAATGACAAGTTGATGAGAGAGAGAAATAAAATAAATTCTCAAGTGATGCAAATCTTAAATATGTTGTATCAGCATGCAAGGAATTGACTAGCATCAAGACAAGAGAAAGATGACCAACATCATGAAATAAGAGATAACTATAGAAGAGATGGTCATTCAAGAAGTACTGGAAAAACACATGGAAAAAACTCACCTCCTTACTCAACGATGAAGTTTTATGTATGTGAAGATTCCATAATCAATCCAGAAGTGTCGCATATTAGGCACCAAAGAAGAAGGCGTGAATTGGAGAATTCACAAGGATATTTGAGGAAGCTTAAGCCACCATCCTTGTTAGGAAATGAGGATACTTCCATGCTAAACCTAGCATAAGAGAGGAAACAATATTTAAGATATAAAATATATGACAACGAAAACACATAGTACACATAGGTTTTACACTAGAAACCCAAACGGGAAAATCAACATTCCTTGAGCGTATTTCTCTCTTGTTGTCTTATTCATTCAAAATAAAAGGTTACATGCCTAATCTTGGTCTACACCTAAGACAAAATCGACATCATACCTTCTTTCTTTACAAAAGAAAAACCATGTATCCAATTCGACATACATATACATGACAAAAAACCTCTAAAATGATTTCTCTAAAGATTAACTAAAGATTCTCTTTTACAGAATTACAAAATGCCCCATTTATAGGATTTACAGAAGGTAAAAGCCTAAATAAAGGCACCCAAAAATGGTTACAGACTGTTGGTAGTAGGTTGAAGTGGAAAGAAGGATGATTGTGTGGAAAGAAAGCATGCATAAACTGAAGTAACAGTTGGAGGAAAACACAGCACGTGCGCATGCAAGAAGGCATGCACAAGGAAAGTGACAGCTGGAAGGAAGAACATCACACATGCATGGGAGGAATACCTAACGTCGGTAGAGTTAGGGTTTTGGTAATATATTGTAAATGGTTGAAGAGACCAAAATATATAAATACAGATACATAGGTATCATAGGGGGTTCCTTCTTGTTAGTTCGGTTTTGTATTGTTCCATCATAGATATGTACTAATTGATGCCATATGTAATATGGTTATGAACTATTTTGTAAGATTGTTGAGTTAGAGGAGAGGAGAGAAGGAAGATCTGAGGATTATACCGTAGGCTGAGGATCCCAATGCGATCTAGTTCACCTCATACATATCTTACCCATATGAGGAGAATTGTAATCACACGACACCGAATATGCAGAACTACCATAATAAAAGAGCCAAATCTTTGTGGACGTAGCCCGAGAAGGGGTGAGCCATGGTAACATCTGTGTAATGGGATGAATGCATGCATATATTTACCGTGTTTTCAGTAGTTATTTGTTATTCTTAATGAATGAATGAGTTGTTACATTTCTTGTTTAAATACTATTGCGATATTGAAGGAATAAGTCATGAATAATAGTAGGTTGCAATCACAAGTTATAATAAATGGTCCAGAATATAGATTCGATATCTTGCGCTCAATCCTAGGCTATAAACACACGAGTCTTACAGCCACCCATTAAATTTATATTGGGTGAGACTACTTGGCACATTCTACATGTTGTGTTTCCTTCTGGTTTACCAAGAGGGCAGATAGTTTTAGAGGCTTTTGTTGGAAACCCAAAAGACATGAACCCTGGGTCAATAACTCAAAGGATAGAGTAGAATCAGTAATTAGTAACTAACAAATGGTTATGTTTCCATTGGAAGGAATAGAGGAGGATTGAGTAGATGAGATAGGAGGAGAGGGAAACGATCAAAGAAAAGAAGAGAGAAATGAGCCATTAGAAGGGGATATTGGGACCTTGGAACCCCACAAAAGAAGAAATCAAAACTTGGTTAAGAACCAAAGAGCTAGAGTTTTTACAGAAAGACAATAGAAACCCTAGAATCACACCTCGCAAATATCTAGACAAATACGTGTTTACTGATTTAAACGAAGTCTTTTTCTATGATTTTCCGCATCTACTATAGGAGTGGATACTAAGGTTGAAGGATAACCACATGAAGAACCGGATTTGACAGCTAGATTGGACCCCAGTACAGATTGGGTAGTTACAGCAGGTGAACAACAAATTCACCCGCGTAGAGGAATTTTGGCTTGACAGTATTGTGGTAGGCTTCATAACAGAGTTTGTCATGGACACAACGAAGTCATACAATGTAGCAGAGAAAGAATTTCTACGTGGACCTCGAGAAAATTACATTCAATCAGTGTATACTTCTATTAAGATATTGTTATATAACAAAGGGGTAATGACAATGGAATCAGATAGCTAAAATTCCCTGCATGCATGGGGGAAGGGGGGAATCACTAACAGAGTGAGGATAAATGGAAGGAAGGAAGGATAAAGGAAAGAAGGAGGAGGATCCCTTGGACGATGACTAGATCAAGTGGATCTTAATGTCAACGGGAAAGACGCGTAGCAGAGAACCCTACCAATACAAGGTGAATACCAAGAAGAGAGCTATAGCTGTGAGGGAAGGCTTGGCGAGTGATGAGGAAGAGCTAGAGGTTCTTCGAGTTGTGGAGCAGATTGAGGAAATCTTGCGTGCAACATGTGAGAGGAAAATGAGAGGTCCAAGAACGGGAGGATAAGGTAGCCATCCTATCCATATTAATGTTAGCGTGGAACCCATAAACCCATGTGCGACTAATACACCAAAGAGAACACCAACATTTAGACAACCACAGTTTAGAGGAAGTCTGACAGCAGGAAGTACATCTACACAAGGAACAACAACTGGAGGAGCTAGTTCGGGCAGCACCAGTCAAGTATCTACACCACGTGGAGGAGGTAGTAGTTCAGTATTCAGAATGGCAGGACACAATCCTACCATCAGGTTACCATAATTTTGGGGAGAAGCAACATAATACCCTAGGAAGAACTTGTTCATTTGTGCAAAGATATGGGAAGAAAAACATATCACTAATGAAGATACCAAACTCGTGCAACTAGCTATTACGCTAAGAGACCGTGCACTAGACTGGTACATGAGTCTAGACACAAACACTGCCCCTGGGATGACCAGGACACTGAAAGACATTAAGAATTTACTGATTAATGAGTTCCAAAAGCCAAGTTCAGAGGATCAGTACATGAACGAGATGATCGAAGTAAGACAGAAACCAGGAGAGTTTGTATGGGAGATTGACTAGATATTCAATTGATTGAAGGGAAAGTTAAGATACCTCATCACCGATATGCAACATCGACACCCATTGGTCAATTCACTACTCCCACACTTAAAATACCCTTTACGAAAATAGAAATTTCAAATGCAGGCAGAGGCTCTGCAGGAAGCCTTGCAACTAGAAGAAAACCAGTACCAACAAACAGACCCAACTATCAAAGAACTGAAGGAGGATTTGAAGAATCTCATGTTCCAGCTAAACCAAAATAAGAACAAGGACAAACAAGAAGTTGTTTGGTGTACCACGTGTAGGATGGAAGGACACCACAAGAGCAAATGTCCAACGTTTGTGCAGTATATGGCAGCACGAATGTCGAATCCATTACCAACGAGAGAATTATGGTGAGAAATATGCAAGAAATCCAGTCATGACCCTTATCACTGCATGATGATGTAGAAATACCAGACAATTCCAAAGAGTTAATATTGCACCTTTTGCAAGTCAGTGGGTCACGACGATAAATATTGCATAACTATGGAGCTGATGCGAGAAAGAACATTAGCTGCATATAGGATACAGGCTGAAATGATGACTGGGAAAGCAATGCCATAGTTCAATCAAGCCCCAACACCATACAACATTGCACAACAACAGTATAATAATGTGCAACAACCATACAATAACCTGCGGCCTCAGTACAACCCAACACAACCCTAGTACAATACCCTGCAGTATAATCAAGAACCTTAGTATAAGGCATCGAGAGGTGATCGAGTAGGATACAGAGGAGCGAGATGAGCCAGAGGAGATTTCGGACGAGGTAGAGGACCAGTCACATGTCACAATTGTCAACAACCGAGACATTATGAAGGGGATTTCCCGCTTCCACCAACAACTTGTATGTATTGTCGCGCATCAGACCACGATACAAAGGAATGTCCAAGACTACTAGTGAAGATTTAGGAAAAGAGGAACTGGAATAATCATAATGTTCAGTGGATTTCAACAGAAGAAAGGGATGAAGGATAAAATATCAACATAGTTACTTGCGGAGGAGATAAAACAGGCACTGACGCAGTTCGACAAGAACCAACGTAGAACCATTAGGTAAAGAAGAAAATTGAACCAAGAAAGAAGTTCGATGCACAAAAGTAAAAGGAGACCTTTAAGGAGGCCAGATAAGAATTTCAGAAGGAGGACACAACGTCGACTTCAACTGCGCAGCCACACAAGGAAGCACCAGAATATGAGATGCCTCCATCATTGGATCATACCAACGAAATCCAGCCCATGGGACAAGTAAGTACAATCAACAGCCTTTTTCAATCATGTGTAAAAGTATTAAGTGATCCATCATCTGTGAAAATATTGCAAAACATCCTAGAAAAGTGTAGCAGCGAGACGAAAGGAAATCTAGAACCTAAAATAGTTAATCACCTACACACAAAAAGATGAACAAGTAGGGAATTTAGACTGAATGCTAACATTGGGGATTTCAATATGGGAGACATTATACTGGATCTAGGATGCGAAGTGAATGTATTACCAAAGAAGACATGGAAATGCACGGGAGAGCCCACATTAGGATAATCACCTGTTCAATTGAAACTCGCAAACCAACACAGATTCCTACCAATAGGTAGACTGAGAGGAGTGACAATAGATCTTGATGGAGTATGCACTAAAGAATATTTTGAGGTCATTGAAATAGTGGATGAAACAACACCTTACCCGAGATCGCTTGGTCTGGATTGGGCATTTGAAAACCAGGCCATAATCAATTTGAAGACCAAGAAAATGAAATTTGAGTCTGGAGAATATAGGGTCATCGCTCCATTAGACCCATCAGAAGGGGAGAGGTTTGTAGAACCTACTTGCCTAGACTTAGAGGAAATCGACTAGTTGTACAGAACAACTGTGCATGATGAGGATTATGTAAACCCAACTGCAGATGGGGTACTCAGTTGGTGGAGCATTACTTCATGCGCAACAGACTCAGACATCGGTTTAGATAACTGACAGCAGAGGCTACATGAAGTATCCACGTGATTATGTGCAAGAATAGACCACACAGTAAGATGGATAGGCACAGAAATCAAAGAACCACCCAGCTTCCACGGAATAAATGATTTGGAAACATTCTTGACACAGTACGAAGACATGGTGTTATAGAACTAGGGAATGTTATAACTTGACTGAGCACTAAAGGACACATCGACAAGATGGTGGAGCGCACACAAAGAGACAATCACAGACTAGTACCAATGTAAGAGGTTACTGTGCATAAGGTTTGGCACAGAACAAAAAAAAATAAAAAATAGGAATATGAAGGACACAAAGCACCAACGGAACACTTGGAGGCATGTAGAATGTTGTGGAAAATGACACCACCAAATGAATGGCCTCATCACTTCATACATACTTTAGAGGGCATACCAGCAAATTGGTATATGGACTAGGAATTGTGCAAAGGAACTAAGACATGGATGACATTGTGATAGAATTTCATAGTCACTTTCTCATTCAGGCATGAAAACCCCAAAATAGATGCATCCCTTAAACGGATCAGAGGAGTAATATTCCTCAAAGAACCAGAAATAGAATTTATCACAGAAGAGAAACAACAAAATAAATAGACAGTCAAGGAACTGTTGTCATGTTACCATGTATAGGAGGAAGCACTAGACGAAGATGATCCACACGATATTTAGATCGAAGAAGTAGAAGGTGAAAGATATGTGGAGGGCCCAACCATCGAATCAGAAGTCATTTCCATTCTAATCAAGGTAAATAAAGTTATCATTGGGACAACTGAGCAGCCCAAAATGGCTAGCATGAGAGATTACTGGGATGAGAAAACAGTTGACAGTATCGCAAAGTTGTTACATGAATACAGTGACCTCATTCCTAGAAAATTTACAAAGATGAAGGGTATATCCAGAGAACTGGGAGAAATGAAGATACCACTCAGAACTGAAGCGAGACCTATTAGACAGTGACCCTATAGATTGAACCCCATATATAAATAGAAAGTTAAAGATGAGATTGACAGGATTCTTGAAGCCAACATCATAGAACTAGTTGAGGAGTCAGAATGGATAAGCCCGATGGTAGTGTAGGATAAGAAACAAGGAAGAGGGATCATGATATGCATTGACTTGAGGAAGATGAGTGATGCATTCCTACACGACCATTTCCCTACACTGTTCACAGATGAAGTGTTAGAGAACGTGGGAGGACATGAAGCTTACTCATTCACTGATGGATTCTCGGGCTACCATCAGATTAAGATAGCACAGGAGAACAGACACAAGACCACGTTTGCGAAACAATGGGGATCTTATCAATACACATTCATTCCCTTTGGACTAAAGAATGTACCAGCAATATTCTCCAAAGTAGTCATTGCTACGTTTAAGGAATTCATCCATCAATTTCTTGAAGTATACCTGGATGACTGGATAGTCTACAGCCTATTGAAAAACCATGTGGAAGTTTTAAGGCTGATGTTAGAAAGATGAAAATAATGCCAGATATCACTGAATATCAAGAAATGCATATTTGGAACACCGTTTGGGATACTATTGGGCAACATAGTACGCAAACAAGGTTTATTAGTAGATCCGGCAAAGATCACGGTCATTGTTAACTTTTCAGCACCAAAAACAGTCTGTCAGCTAAGAGCAACGTTAGGACACACAGGATATTATAGGAAATTCATCATAGGATATGCAAAGATCACAACACCAATGGAAAATATGTTAAGGAAGGATACGAAGTTTCAGTGGAATGACGAGTGTCAAAATAGTCTAGATACCTTGAAGGAAAAGATGGTTATCGCGCTGATATTAGTATTTCCAGACTGGGAAAAGACATTCCATGTGCATGTAGATGCATCAACGATATCACTCAGAGCTATCTTGGCACATCTAGGAGTAGGATACTTGGATCACCCAATAGTTTTTGCAAGAAGAAATTTATCAGACTCGAAACAAAACTATAACGTGACAGAAGAGAAGGCCTAGCCATGGTCTATGCACTACAAAAATTCAGACATTACTTATTGGGAAAGCACTTTAAAATGTTCACAGATCACTCAGACCTAAAATACCTCGTCAACAAGCCAATGTTGGGGGGGAGAATATGTCAATGGTTACTACTATTCCAATAATTTGACTTTGAATTAATAGTTAAACCAGGGAAAGTGAATGCAGGACCTGACCACCTGTCGAGGGTCACAAATGGAGAAGAACCTATGAATTTAGAAGACAACTTTCCAGATGCATAGTTATTCTCAGTATAGATTGTTGATGAATACTTCATAGATATCATTGAGTACTTGAGTACAGGTACTGTACCACAAGACTATAGCACTGTGCAGAAGAAAAACCTGGTAGTTGACGCAGCCAACTATCAATTGATTGTCAAACAGTTATATAAAATGGGTGCAGATAGCATCTTGGGAAGATACCCGTTACAGCATGAAATACAAAGAGTCTTAGCAGAATCCCTCGAGGGAATAGGAGGAGAGAATTATGCGGGTAAATCTACTGCGCAAAAGGTATTGCATGCAGGACTATGGTGGCCAACGATTCACATAGACTCAAAGGAGTACTGTCAAATATGCGATCTCTGTCAAAGGGTAGGAAAACCCAACAGAAGGGACGATATGTCATTATGACCACAAGTAACATTACATTCATTTGACAAGTGGGCAATAGACTTTGTGGGACCAATCAACCCACCGAAAAAAAGAATAGAGGCTAGGTACATTATCATTACGACGGAATATTTAACAAGATGGTCGGAAGCCGCACCAGTAAAAGATTGCAGTGTAGAAACAACAACACACTTTTTGTTTGAACAACTAATCACTCGATTCGGGTGTCCAAGAGTTTTGATGAGAGACCAAGGCACGCACTTCATAAACAACACCATCTACGCAATGACTGAAGAGTTTGAAGTCCATCCTCAAAAGAGCACATCATATCATCCACATGCAAATGGCACAGTGGAAGCCTTCGACAAGATTCTGGAGAATGCACTAACAAAGATTTGTAATGTCAACAGAGACGACTGGGATGTCAAAGTACAAAAAATATTATGGGCA
>SNQJ01S0010760.1:0-12261 GCA_010110895.2 Picea sitchensis | reverse complement strand
AAACATTTGCTCACACATAAGCATTTACAAGAAGATACATGAACTTAACACATAAGTTTATTTTGCATATTTATACACATGAAGCAAGGTCCTGTAAAGTTTATTTTAATGAAGTAGGGGTGCTTGCATAGCATAAAAAGTCAGCCTTTTATTTTCAGATCAATTTTGGTCACCGCATCCACTATCAATAGGTTTAAAATAGACACTACTTGGAATATTTGAAGTCTCAGAATCATGTATCTTTGTAGTCTTAAGAATATCTAGCATTCTTCTGTCATTGTCCTTTTCTCCATCCAAAGATAATGAAAACTGATGATGTCCTACTGAATATATCTTAGGTCTAGTGGGGTCACCATTTTTTCTATTATTTGGTACTGATGCTTTGATAGGAGGGGTTTGGCCCTTAATTTTCTTCCTTTTAACGATTTTGAAAACTTCACCCATGGTTCTGGTATCCTCCTCATTATTGTCCAAGGAAAACAAGCATTGTTTGGTCGCAGGTTGTTGATGTGAAGAGAGTGTCATCTGAGTATTATGATGAGCATAAATTTCCATTGGAGTTCCAATCCTTTGTTTGTCCAAAGATTCTTTTTTTTATTGTCATGATCATCTGCTATTTAATTTGTTGCCACCATTTGTTTATGAAACTTATTTTGACCAATGAAACTTTCCCAAGTTTCATTTTTCCTATTAAGCTCTGCTATAATTAGTCCATGATGATATAGGCTTTGGTGAAAGCATTGAATCGATATTTTTCTTAGAATATTCTAGAGATAACAAGGAACATTTAATAGCGCAAAGGACTCAAAATGTAACAAGATTATAATATGGCACTTGATAGGTAAAGGCACACCTCCTTTCACATTTTAAGAACCTTTGTAAAACCACTAGTGGCGTCATCCATTCATCCACTAGCCATCAAAGGAGACCCCAATATCTAAACCTTCACCAAATGAATGAAGAATCATTATTCCAATCCCTAGGACCATATTTATGGCATCTTCCCCTTTTATATCTAGCATGCTAACTTCACCATATTGTTCCAGGCACTTTTGACAGCATAAAATAAAAATTCCTTCGGACAAGATGCCAATTACAACCTGAATTCCACTAACCTTATTGAACAAGGTCAAATCTTGCTGCCAACATGACCCCCATTGCTAAATCATTTCATAACCAATCCCATTGTGCTTCTAATTCTACAAATAAGAAACAACTACCAGCAATGAACATACCGTAGTGAGAGGTTTTCAAATTGGGACTAGTGAGATCATAACTTAAGAATTTCCAAATTATTTTTATTGTCACCTGTCCATTCCCAACCAAATATACCACTAAATATATTCCAAAAATGTCAACCACAACAATTCTTACATTCAAATCATGTTCCTCTAATGGCCCTTGCAAAACCAAAATCCGTGTTTTCAAAACCCAAAAGTCTGAATCTAGTAGTAGTAGAAACATTGAACTTCTTATTATAAACAACACTCAGCTCCCTTGTGTGCACCACTATTACAATATTCCTAGACATAACTTAATAGCACTACTTGCTTATTGGAAGAGATCATTTTCTAAAGTTTTGTACCCGAAGGCTTCCTAGAAATATTGGAACAACTAACTTATCAAAATGGGGCAGCTTCTGCCAACAACCGTTTTTCCAAACTTTGAACTCTTTGAAAGGAGAGGAACCTCAATTGTTATTATGATGAACAGGTCAGACAAGAGAAGATTTGAATGGTCACTAAATCCCACACGATTTCGATTTTGAATTATATGAATATAACTCATTTATGAACTCTTACATACAAGTTCATGGAAAATTATGAGATGGTCAGCTCTATAGGTGCAATAAGAACGTCATCAAATTGACATAATCTCAGGAGTTAAATACTTTTAGTTTTGGAAATATTGTTTCATTCACAAGTATAAGCTTATGATGGATGCCATGTGACCAATAAATAATGTATATGAGAAATATGTCACATGGTCGATGTGGACATATGGAGGATTGTTGAAACTCTATTCTTAATCATAAAATTTAACTAATGGAAGATCCTTTGACTAAAACATAATGGGAAATAGATAGGGCATGAGTTAAGGTGACATTGAGTATGATATAATGGTAGGGATTAAACAGTGGGTAAAGTTTGAACATTGAATATGTGTGTGTGTGTGTGTGTGTGTGTGTGTGTGTGGAAGGGGTAGAGAAGTTTAGGATAAGCAATATGTCTATGGTGGTTTTTAGTAGTGGAATAAATGGTGGGGATAAAGGGACAAGTATAAGAGAGTTGCCATTGAAATTTCCTTTTGTTATTAGTAAATCAAAAAGAGTTTTAAAAATCATATTTTACCTCATAACTAAGTTATCCTCATACTTACAAATACGTGCATGGTTGGAGATGATACATAGAGTTTGTGGAGTCTAATGTTATTTTAAAATCTGATGTTGCAGGTGCCTTGAATATGAGTTTCCTGTACAGGTATGGGAATGTTATAGAATGTTGAAAATTTTCCAGTACAGGTACGAGAATGTTGTAGACTGCTATTTTTCTACTCTATTGTTTTTGGACACACTGTTGTTCTGTTTTTGGATACTCTATTGTAGTATATTTTCCTAAATAGAATGAGTGAAATCCAACTTCCACACATGCTAGAAACTTTATAAATCTAGGATATTCTAAGCTTGTTACAAAATGATGATATCTAAAACTGAAAATCAAAGAAAAATAAATGAATGTTGGTGGCTTATTTTTCTGCAAAGGAGGATGATGCCACAAGTGCCTAAACTTGCAGTGGGTTTTATAGAACACTTAGATGTTGAGTACTCTAATGTTTCTTCCATGAATACCTACAAATAATGGAAAAACTTTTGAACTTATTGATGGAATGCAGGCTGCAAATTGGATTCAAGAGACTATAAGATGATGTTGTTGCAACAAGAATGCCATCCCCTTTTATTTGCATACCAATGAAATTTGCAAATTGATGTCATAACCATGAACCAAATAGTCTTAATAGAAACCCAATATTGGAACAATTCTATCTATGTGACTGAATTTGTTGAAGTCAAACATAGACATAAATCATTAGATTACCAACTAATGATGGAAGTTTTTAACCAATGCGAGACTACTCACCTTTGATGATGGTGAGATTCAAAGGATCCTAGTACATATTGTTGGCCATAAATAAATGAGATCTTATCGAGTGTCCCACAATATATGAAAAACATGAGGCATTAATGAATCCCCACTTTCATCTATGATATAAACTATAATTGTTGTATACAAACCCTTAGGTACCACTGAAATCTATGATTTTATCCACCCGATGATGCGCTGAAGTCGATGGAGGTAAAGTTGTTATAAGGAGGGCCTTAGTGAATCCCTCATCATATGACATGACAGTACAATTTTTTTTAAAGAGTACATGTTAGAACCAACAATTGAATGAAAAATTTGTTGTGAGTCTGGCCCATCGGTAACCCGGTTTTCAAGAAAAAGTCATGTCTAGTTTCACCAGTAAACTAGTTTTCACAACTCGAATTATTTTTTTCTTTACTATTTTATTTATTTATTTAAACTATCCTAGTTTACTTGGAAATCAACATCTCCTCAGGTGTAGGATAATTTCCAATGCATCCATTTACACAAGAGGATCTCTATCAAAATCATATCCAAATTTGAAAAGTATACCTTGAGGAGTACCGAGATATGAGAGGTCAGTTTGTCTTATGGAGATGATGCCAACAAGTGTTGAAGAGTGGAGGAATATTGTGGCCTAATGACTGTCTGGAACCCAGTCTCAATATAGTATGTGTACTCCTCACTTTCTCCTTTGGTTATCATGCCATGAAGTTCTTTGGAAGTTTCATTAATATCTTGAGTGTACAAGGAATCTCGAGCTAGTGATAAAGATGCAAGGAATTCTTCGATTTCTAGCTCCAGTGTTTGTTCTTCATTTGTTATTTTCCATGACTCTTTGATTTTTTCCTCATTTTGACAAGGATAACTATAAGAAACTTCTAAGTCCTCTTGTGGAAAATTTTCATGGATCATCCTCTGCTTCCATAGATACAGACTCATCCCCAGTAACAATATTGAAGTTTGGACAAGGATTTAAGAATATCCTTGTGGTGGCATGCCCTCCTCTACTCAACAAGTTCTTGAGTTTCTTTAAATTATTGTTGGTATTAAAGTTCCTCCCCACAAATGGATTAGTAGTATGGGGGCTCTTACAACACCTTATAGTAAGGAAACTGAAATCACATCATTCAAATAAAACCAAATCATTGGTCAACTACATGATAGAGAAGGGTTTGAATAGGTTCACCAAAGTGAATGCAATGGGATAGAACCCTTGTACAAATTCAGAAGCGAGGGCACATTTCTGTCTTACCTTCTTGTCCTCCACTAGATATGTAAAGTGAGAAAATGAAATAGAAACAACTAACAAAACTATCCTTGGGTAAATTAATTTAGCATTCTACAATAATTGTTAAATTAATTTAGTAACAATAATTATAATTGTTAGTTGTTTAGCATAGTTTAGTAAACTAAACAATAACAACTAGAAAACTAACAATTAGATTGTTTGGTGCATTCATAATTTATAATTAGTTTGGTTGTAGAATACTAAACAACTAACAATTAGAATGTTTGGTACCAAAAATGTTGGGTAAATTAATTGTTACTTTAATACACCCTGTACTTGTCAATCCGGGTTCGTAAACTGGTGAGATGTATACAAAGTATGTGCAGGTAAAATATTGAAGTCTTAAAATATTCTATCTTTTCAAGGGACAAGTAAACCACACTACAATCCAATCATTCATTAAACACAAAGAATCTAGCAAGCATCACTCTTGAACAACTTCACTTTGTACACATAATTGATATCAAGTATGGGAAGAATTAATAGCTATGTATGTCATGCATATGTATATGATCTATGTATGGTCATGTCCTTTAATCTGTTCTCATCCCAATTCTCAATCAATGGTTGTTTAAGTGTTCTCACACAAAAGATTCAAATGCTAGAAAATAACTTGAAGACAAAGACTAGTAACTAGTTCTTTTCATCACATCTCCTTCTAGGATCCAATATGCAATCTTTCACTTTAAGAGACTAAGTGTTCATTCCCTATTTATGAGGTTAGATATGCTAAAACAAATCCACATTACTTGTGAAAAAATACTAAATCAAAGTGTTAACTACGGTCACAATTTTTACTCCAATTGTTTCCTTTAATCAGCTAGCTAGAAGGATATCAAACCTCCACTTGATGCTACTAATCTTATGTTGAATGTATTAGTCTAGAGTGAAATATCATGATCAGAGAATATAGAATTTATCCCACAATCAATACTCTTAATGTAGAGGAAATATGGAGGCATTTCACTCCCTTTATACAAACAATTTGCTCATACAAAGGTGTGACTCAATTGTCATGCATTGTTTAGTGTTAACCATGTGATTGGAATAATAAAAAGAATTGTTTAAAAGTAATCAAAATTCTTTCAATATTAATTCTCACAAGGAGGATCAAGACATATCCATATTTGGATGTCACTCTATAAGTGATTAAATTAATCTTTGCCAGACCATGTGATCCAACCAAGAACAAAAAAACCATAAAACCTATATTAACTGGAAAAATCAACAATGAATTCAGAAAAATAGAAAATCACTCAAAAGTAAATACTTGTCTCCTGATAAAATGCACATGGTACCATTATTTATCTCTGTGTTTATGTTTGGAAAACATCGGGAAGACATTCTCTTATAATAATAATTAATAATATAATTATTGATTATTAAATATCATATATAATAAGTAAATGATAATAATAAATAGTTATTGATTATTCAAGGGACGCATCCTTTCATGGATGGTCACCATATGCTCCCTATATATGGAACACACATCATTGTAATAATATATCGATCATATCTCATATGAAGAAAAACCAACATGGTATCATAGCAAGACCGGGTTGACTCCCTCGTGGGAGGGCCTGTGTAAATATGAGAAAACAAAAACAAACAACATGGGTGAGCCTATCATTGCTTGCATGAGTAATTGGCTGCAATTTTTTTTATTCCCTATTGCATTCCCAAAGAGAAAGAGTGGAGAAATGATGGTTTTCTGCGTGCCACGCCTAGCATTTAAACTTGAAATCCCTTGAAAAGGAAATACATATTCTGATGTGAATGAGTAGTTACCAAAACTCTGGTGGGAAATGTACCTGGAACCCAACTACTTGTGGGATTCTCTTCCTCCAGTGGACGTGGACATGAGAAGGGTGTTTAATGACCCACTTGCTGAGGGATACTATGGAAATTGTCATTATGTGGCATGTGCAGGCATTTCTACAAACGAAAGAGGTTGTCAATGGATTTTTATTGCATGTTGTAAAGATGATAAAGAAGGAAAAGTATTTTGTAGATGAGGAGTACTTGAGATCGAGCATAGCCTTCCTTGAGACAAAAATCTCTTTCCTTCCAGAGATCACAGATGTGTGTATGTCTGTTGAAGTAATGTATTTTTTTTTTGTTGAAGACACATATCTTAATGACACTAAGAGTGGTTAGCATAACCAAGTCGACTTTGGGTGGGGTGAGCTCCTCATTGCTTGCCTAGGTAATTGGCTCAAAATTTTGTGATGCCCAATTGCATTTTTTATTCCCCAAGATACCAAGAGCAAAGTAATGATGGTCTTATAAAACCTTGACAATGAACGTGTTGCATGAATAATGGACCTATATTCCTACGTATGGACAGTGAGTTCAGCAAGGTTGTCTTCAGACGTATGGACAGTGAGTTCAACTAGGATTATAGTGGAATATGGGTTGMATCTGGGAATTGTTAGTGCATAAAATTCAGATAGTGATGGAATAAAAAACATAAATAAAATAAGGTTAACATTGGCCATTCAAGACACATATAACTGAATAGAAATTTTAGGGTTTTTGAAGTACCTGTGAGACAAGTCGATTTAGATTTGTGTATGTGGGACATTCAATGTCCAAAGAACGATGAAAAATTTCGTAAATCATTTCATTATCGAAGAGAATGGCCACATCAGTGTGTTCAAGGAGAGAGTGGAGGAGTCGGTTCCACAGAGAGATGTCCCAAAGGAGGGAAGTTGCTGACATAGTAGAGAAGCTACTCTCAGTATTAGTGCTTAGCAGTTACAGAGTCCCAAAGGGAGTAGTTGTAGAATCCTAGAGGGAGTAGTTGCAGAGAGAGTGGAGGACCCACTCTTAATTAAAAGAGCCGGATAGTGCTTTGTAGTAAGAACCCTAATCCATCTTGTGATTTGAGAAGACTAAGTTCTAGCAGAGAAAGTGTACCAGTGTGGTACAGTTGGATATGTCTCAGGAGATGAAGAAACGTTGTGGAGATATAGAGTTGTGACTAGTCATAGAGTGAAGTTGATAGAAAGTGCACCATAGGGTGTTGCCTCATCTTGAGATTAGTCAAGATTCATGGAAGCATACTTCTATAACACTTAGCACTATAGAGGTAGAATATATCGTAGCCAATTATGCAAGTCATGGAAGCAGTGAGGCTTCAAATGATTCTCATAGGATTTCATCCGAGACATGGTGAAAATGAAGCAACCATGTTTCATCACACAGACAAGAAAGATGGTGTAGAATTCATCCTAACATGCCTTAGATGGTCAGATGAATGAACCAAGACATTGGTTTCAGAAGGAAACCTCAATATGTCTTGTGAGACATTGAGGCCATGAGGGAACCTTGATATGTATTAGACATTAGTTTCATGAGGAAACCTTTATATGTCAAATAAGTTCCAAGATGACATTCCCTTTCAGAGGGAGACAGTTGAGCCAATTGATCCCATTCATCCTTTATCTCCAGTTAATGTTTTCAGAGATATTACAGTAGGTCGGAAGATACTTGCATGGGCTCGTAAGACTCTGTAGGAGGAAAAAGGACATGCAACTCCTCATGGTACCTTCTGAGAGAGAAAGAGAACTCAGATATATTCTTTCTATGATGAAACTATGAGCCACATCATTGATTCCGAGCCTTCTTGTTCTGAGGAGGTATCTAGTCAGCCAGTATAGAGAGATTCCATGATGGGGGAGTATCAATCCATCATGAAGAATGACGTGTGGGATATTGTTCTAATACCTTAGGGGAAGTTTGCAGTGACTTCCAAATTGATCTACAAGATCAAACACATAGTTGACGGGAGCATCGAGAGGCAAAAAATGAGATTTGTTTCTAGAGGATTCTCTCAGGTGGAGGGAATATATTATGAGAAGACATTTTATCTTGTTTCTTGATACATTTCTATCCGGATGATTATTTCGCCTGCAACATCCATGGGTTGGAGAGTACATCAGATGGATGTAAAGACAACCTTTCTCAATGGAGAGAATGAGGAAGAAGTATGCATCGAGCATCCATATGGTTTTGTGATACATGAGACAAAGTCTCATGTGTGCAGGTTGAAAAAGGCCTTGTATGGACTCAAGCAACCACCTTAAGCTTGGTATCCAAGGATATATGGACACCTGATGATTTTTAGGCTTCAACAAAAGTGTTATCGACCCAGCTTGTACTACAATACTTTTAATGGTGAGTCCCTGATTTTGGTCCTCTACGTTAATGATTTATTCCTCACTAATACAGAGAGCCTTATTGTTGAATGTAAGTATGCATTAGCCTCTAAGTTTGAGATGAAGGACCTTGGTATGATGCACTACTTCTTGGGACTAGAGTTGTTGTAGAGAACCAATGAGATCTTCCTAAGTCAGGGGAAGTACACAGTTGAGATGTTGAAGAAGCTTGGGATGCTAAACTTGAAGCCCATGGCTACACCAATAGTGACGAATCCGAAGAAACTAAGTGTGTCTTCTTCCGATTCCGACGAAATTGATCTGACCCTATAAAAAAAACTAATTGGATAATTTATGTATCCAATTAACACCAGAACAAATATTTTCTATGCAGTGAGTGCACTTATCCAGTTTTTGAGTCAGCCAAGATAGACACACTGGATTGTTGCAAATCATGTGTTGAGATACCATCAAGGCACAGTTGKACATGGTCTAAGATATACTTCCAGTATTGATATGATATGGTAGGAATATATTGACTCTGATTGGGCAGGGAGCACAGTGGACAGAAAGAGAACCTTCGGGTGTTGCTTCACTTTGGGATATTCCTTGGTTTCCTGGTGTAGCAAGAAACAAACTTCTGTGTATTTGAGAAAAACAGAAGCAGAGTACATTTCATTAAGTATGTCAGTCTGTGAAGTAGTGTGGCTTCGCAAGCTCCTTGCAGATTTATCCGAACATGTGTTGGATTCCACCATTAGTTATTATGGTAACCAAAGTTGTGTATAAATCTCATATAATCCATTGTTTCATGAAAAATCGAACCACGTTGAGATAAAGTGCCATTAAATCTGACAAATGATAAGGTTGTTGATATTATTACCTTCCAACAAATGAGGAAGGAATTATTGGTGTTTTACCTTCCGACAGATGAGCAGGTTGTTGATATTCATACCAAACCAGGACGAAGTTCAATTAATTTCCTGACAGACTTGGCATGGCAGAGAATGCCTCCGTCTCTGAGATAGAGTGTTGATGTTTGCAGCTTCCTAAGACATTCTTCATATCGTACTCCTCTGTGACTTATTTGAGTTGATTTGTGATGACACTTATCCGAGAAAGGATAAGTGGTACACTTATTTGGGAAGGGATAAGTAATTTTGGACTTATATCCCAACATCCCATGTGGAGAGAACATGAGGACATGTCAATGGATTTGACCCTTGACAACACACACTATGAGAGTTGACCCTAGTATTTATAGAGGGTGTAGACTCTATAAGTCCACATGGGAGTGCTATGTGTGACAAAATTTCTCCAAATCGTACTCCTCTGTGATTGGGTTGAGTTGATCTGTGACGACACTTATTCAAGAAGGGATAAGTGGGAAACTTATTCGAGAAAGGATAAGTGCATTTGGGATTATATCCCAACATACCATGTGGAGAGAACATGAGGACATGTCAAAGGATTTGACCCTTCACATCACACACTATGGGGAGTTGACCCTAAGTGTTCCTAGAGGGAGTATCCTCTAGAAGTCCACATGGGAGTGCCATTTGTGACAAACCTTTTTCTACTATCGTGGTTGTGTACCACTAGTGGAGACTGTATGTCTCTAGAAAATAGTTGTGTATTACTATGGAAAGATACCTCCCTAGCTAAGAGGGAGTATTGATGTTTCATCATCAGGAAAAACGTCTCCTAGATTGGGCTGCAGACCAAGCGAGATAGGATACATTTATCATAAAGGTGCACTTATGGTAAATGGGCCCRGACGTAGTCCTTCCTTGATCATGACAAGGAATAATATAGACTTGAAGTTCTTGAAGTGCTTTCCACGTGTCAGTCAACATCAAGCCAACATTCAATCATAGGTGTGTACTTGTGGTGAAAGATCCCAGTGTGATATTTTTCCTAGTCGTGGTGATTTGACAAGGAATAATAAAGACTCAAGATGTTATATGGTATTACATCCTGACCCAAAGTGAGCCTAATCTTAGAGAGAGTTAATTGGCTCAGAGGGAGAGTCGCAGAAGGAGTTTCTCCTCGATTCAGGTGGGAGAGAGATGTCTCCCAAGACTGACAGACAAGTGTCATGAGTCTAGGGTGAAGTTTTTATACTTAAAATACAATCTTGGCATGTTGCAGAATGTCTCCCTCATTGAGAGGGAGTGTTGATGTTTGGACAACATCAGGAAGACATTCTCTTAGAATAATAATTAAAAATATAATTGTTGATTATTAAATATCATATATAATAAGTATATGATAATAATAAATAGTTATTGATTATTCAAGGGAGGCATCCTTTCATGGATGGTCACCATATGTTCCCTATATATGGAACACTCATCATTGTAATAATATATCAATCATATATCATATGAATAAAAACCAACACTTCGAAGGTCAGACATCAACAAACTATATCCTTCATTAATAACAATCATGATATTATGCTTAGGTGATAGAACTTCACAATCAATTCTACAAAGTTTGACTTAATACTACAAGAACATAATCGAAATGAAGCAACAACCAGATTCATTAAAATAGGGTTGTGAGATATCTAATAATGTTGCACTTATTTGTTAAGTTTCTTGTCTTTATACTAAGATGGATTTTATTGAAGTTTATTTTATGCTACTCAACATATTTATTGATCTCAACAAAAAATTCTAATAACTTTTAACGCTCCAAGTCTGACCTCACAATAAAGTTTTGAATATACTCATTCACATTTAATCATTTTGGAATTTCAGTAATAATAATTGGTCAATCCTTGACAAGTTTGATAATCCAAAACGACTCATAACTCTTCATATTGCATTTACTAGAAGAAACTCAGTGATGTCAAATACCAATTTAACACATAAGTCTAATATTTGTTGTCTATGAAATATAGCAGAGTTAATGTGCTAGCAACAAGACAAACCCTGAATGTGATTTCAGATCAACTATGCAATTCAAATTTAAATGGGTTTATCACCCAGAATAGAACTCAATGTTTGTATATTACCATGCATTCAAACAAATGGGATGTAATGCCCCCTTCTGATTGATCTTGATGAGGGTGTGACTCAATATCCTATATGACTCCCATAGGCTATAGGAAACAAGGAAAAAGGGATTCAAGGAGGTGTCATGATTCGAACGGATTCCACCCATGGAAGGAATTTACTGTGTTCACCAAGTTGATTTTCATAGTGGTGAATGTGGTAAACTTATATGTTTTGAGTTTTATGTTTCTCATGAATTTTATTAATGCTTTGTGAGGAAAGGGTCTCATGCATTCTTATGCTTTATGAGATGCACATGCATATTATTTATGCTTTATTATATTTTGAAAAACTCATACATTATTATTCATTATTAATGTAAAATGATTAATACTTGTGAGGGAAATTAGACTCACGTATTTATCATTAAATTATCATTTTGGAAATTCGTTTTTATGTGAGAAACCTCCTCACAACAATTTGCCATTTTTATCACTATTAGGTTGATAGAATAAATGACATGGATGAAGAGTCTTTGGGTGGTTTTGAAACTTTTCCCATTATGTACTTGAAGATAGTTTGATATCCTACATTCATGGATCTTTTTTTTCCTCTTTTGTAATTACATCCTATTATTGTGGATCTAGGAGTTAATGCTCTAT
>SNQJ01S0010759.1:127062-176969 GCA_010110895.2 Picea sitchensis | reverse complement strand
GTTATCCTCCATTCTCATGCATTAGTTTAGATGGATTTGAAAGGAAGTCAGTGTCCACGTTAAGCATTTTTCTGTCTAGGGTTAAGGTCAAGCCTTAGAGGTGATCTACCTATCCGCGGGGAGATTTTCCTACAACATATACGACCATGTCTTTGATTAGGCCCAAACATTTGACTTTCCTTGAATCAAAAGAAAAAAGGTCTTTGTACGGCATGGTNTCCACTGACCTCAGCGAGGAGCAAAGGATTGGAGAGCAACTCGGAGCGTGCAGGGACAAACGTCGATTAAAAGGTACTTTTGTTATCCTCCATTCTCATGCATTAGTTTAGATGGATTTGAAAGGAAGTCAGTGTCCACGTTAAGCATTTTTCTATCTAGGGTTAAGGTCAAGCCTTAGAGGTGATCTACCTATCCGCGGGGAGATTTTCCTACAACATATACGACCATGTCTTTGATTAGGCCCAAACATTTGACTTTCCTTGAATCAAAAGAAAAAAGGTCTTTGTACGGCATGGTGACCTCTAGTCCCAACTTAAATATGACCACCTTCGGCATGATATTGTGTGATGCACCAGAATCAAGCATGGCATTATGTAAGTTCAGGTCATGGATTTTCACATTGACATAAAAAGGGGGAACGTCTTCCTCATCGCTCGTCTCTTCGACATGTGGGCCAAACAGAATGGCGAGGTGGTCATCTCGAACGTTCAGAGTATTAGGGGCCCCTCCTATTTTCAGCATCTTTATGATTTGTTCCCTATACTCACCCTTTCTAATCAGACCATTGAATGGGACAGAGATTTTGATTTTTTCCATCTCGTGTCCAAAATTGAAATGGGGGAAGGCCTTCTCTACCTCTTTTCCGCTCGTCTCTCGGCCTGTCTCCGGGGCCTTTTGGGGGACTTCCTGCTTCGACTTCATCTTCTTAGTTGCATCCTTGGCCTTTTTGTCTAGTCTTGATCGTCTCGCGGAGGGCGCATCCTTTGTAGGCCCATTCGCGGAGTCTGTTTTCTTCGCCTTCACAGGTGCATCTTTGTTCTAAAGGTTGTACTTATTCTTAAACTTCATGATAGCATTCTGATAACCTTTCTTAAATTCCTCTGTCTCCCAAGACGGTACACCATTTGTTTCAAGTATCATGCCATCATCAGTTTCTAGTGCGAAGTCTTCGTTTTGGCTCATATATCGATCATGTTCTCCTTTTGTCAAGAACACGCACGGGTTTTTATCATCAAAACAGCGCATCTGGTCATCGAAAGACTAGTCGAAATCCCCCTCCGCGTAGTTGTTCTGGAAAGGGAGCCTCATATGCTGGTCACCTGGGTCCCGCTGCGTGATTTGAGGAATTTGACCCCTACGAAGATTTTGATTTCTAGGTTGTGGGTCGTTTTGGTCTCGCGCAGCAGGCCTATTTCCCACAGACATTCGTTCCATCAACTTTTCCATGGTTTTCATCATCATATCGAACCTGTCGTCTGAGGACCGCGATGTCGATGGTTGTGCGTCTCCCTGATGTCTTTTATCGCTTCGATTAAACTTCGACTTTATTTTTCCCGATGCCATCATGTTCACTTCAACCTCGACAATGTTACTCATAATGGCATCCAGGTTTTCTAACCTTCTTTTTCTCAGCAGCACAACAAAGTCATTGTCAAACAAATTTGTGTACCGCAGCTGCGCAGCACTGGGTGGGGGTTTTACTTTGGCAGGTATGGAGTTATATACTTTCAGAAAACGAGCCGATAACTCTTGCACTGTTTCCTCTGGTGCTTTCTTCATGTTATTGTATTGCGTCAACAGCTGCAAAGGGATCCTCTTGTCCCCCCATTTACTTAGGAAAGATCTTTCAAATTTCGTGAAGTCTCGAATGCTAGTGGGTGGGAGGGCCTTGAACCACTTTCTTACGTCTCCGGAAAGGCTTTGCGCGAAAAGCCTCATCTTTGCATCCACATAATCTACCTCCTCCAAGTCGACAAAGTCATTAAAGTCCAGGTGTTTCTCAAAGGAAACATCTCCCTCAGCATCATAGAGTTTGATTCTTTGGATATAATTTTGATGTAAGTCGTGCAACTGGGCTGGMAGGACGAGGGGGGCGAATCTAGCAGCCATAGTCCTAGGAGGATTCAGATTCTGGGAGGTKTTACTCGTCACTAGGGMTGGAAATATTTTGGGGTCGAAGACAGTCTCATCCAAACTGGTCTCTGACTTGGACCTAAACAGAGTTTKTTCGAAAATGGCGTCAAACTCTAGGTCGYCAATGCTCTACGCGCCATATTTGGGCAAGGATAGACTTATTTCCAAGAAATATAATGGGTTTGGTGCCTTCTCTCTAGCCTTGCGCAGAATCCTCTCTGGGTTGTATACAGGCTCAAAGGGGTTTGGGTCAAGATTCACTCTGGTGTAAAAGGTCTGTGGAGCCAGGTTTCCTGAATAGTGCTACATGGGGGCCACTGGTTTGTTTGGACTAGAGTCACTAGGGTAAATATTTCAACCGATATGGGTGCTTGCCCCTCTGTTACCCTCAAGGGTCAAACTACACGTTCATCGTTCTCCCAGGAAAAAAAAATTCAACTTCATCCCCGGCAATGGCGCCAGAATATTAGCATTCCGTAAATCTATTTAGCTGATGAACAGACAATGAAGGTAACTTTTTCAACCAACTTTGAGACCCGAAACTAGCCTTTCGGATCTGGAGAGGGCTCTCTCAGAAATGGCGCGGTCTCCGCGCGGGATATGGATTTACGAATGATGGCTAGATTTTTAAAATTGGTGATGAAATGCTTCTGGTTATATTGGCATAGGTAAATAAAACTTGGGTTATGGAGTCGATCTGAGGAAGAGACAGAACAAATGACTCAACAACTAGTTTCGAGAGGAAAAGGCTAGGCGAGTGACAGCCTTCAGTGTTAATCGTAAAGTGTGGCGGGAGAAAAACATAGGGAGCGAACTCAAGAGTGTCGCTATGGACGAATTCGGAGTTAGCTCAAGAAGAAAACGCTTTGTCTAAGTGGCACGAACAAGGGGCGCAGTACAACGAATCCGCAAGTTCAAAAGTTTGTTCCAAAATAGACGATTCGAGATATGAAATTAAAGATAACGGGAAAGAACATACGCAGAGAAAGAAACACAATACATCCAACTATCGCAACTAGAATATTTACATCAAAACACAGGACCTTTGCATTAAGTTTCAGTCGAAAACACTCAGACTTCTTACAATAGCATTCGTTTCTTAAAATTTCCAACCAACCCTGGTTACATCGGAAAGATGAAATATATAAACTAGGGTGTTTCTTGGGCTTCCCTCTATTCTAACGGCTAACTCTAGACTAGGAAGGACTATGCCACATGCGCAAGAAACTCTTCGCATGGCACCATCCAAAAATAGGCAACAATCATGCATCTCTACTAGTAACCATCTTCAAGCTTCGCCACGAGATCGGATCATCAGTCAAGGCCCGACATAGGGAAAAAAATGTGTCGTTGTGTCCCTCGATTAGCTATCCTTGCGTACAGGTGTCCACCCAAAACCAGTCATCTGCAATGTTGGTTTCGCCTCCCGTTACACACCTATTTGTTGGGAGCTGTGCACAACAAACGACTATGTGATTCCCATGACCGTTACCAAAATGGTGAGATGTTTTCAAAGGATGTGTATCACTCAAAAATAGTCGTGTGGGACAATGTCACTTGTTAAGATTTATTTTCTTGCGTGAAGGCGAGAGCCATATGGAATCCTTGTTCAGCTGCTCTGACGTCTCTCAGATACTCTGCGTTCCCTTTCCCTGCCAGCCTTTGCACTTTCCGCAACTAGACAATAACGTTCTGAGCCTCCTTAAGCTTCCTTTTCAGCCATGTCATGCTCCCTCTGCGACTCTGTGCGGTCAATGCCTCCGCGGTCTTTGTCACTAGTTGTCGTTTTAATTCTTTGTTTTCCTAATAAAGCTCAGAAATAGCCATCTTTGCCTGCTTCAACTGTTGAGATGGTGTTTCCCCATTCGTCCCTGTGGCTTCCGCCTTCGTGACCTCCTCATTCTTTCTCGGCCTGCCTCTTCTTTGAGACAGTTGTTTTCCAGACGCAAACGCTCCTGCCGCCTTCCCTTTCTGTATGAATTTCTCTGTCTCAGCCTTCTCATGTCTTAAAATGGTCTCTTCTGTAGGTGAAAATATAGATCCTCATAAGCTTCTGGGAATGGTCGTCGTAGGCGTGAAAGAAATCCAATCTCTCTGAGGTTTAGACCTCGTAGTTCTGTCGCTCCGCGCACCCTTTCCTGTACTCTGAGAAAACACCATGATGCGACCAAGGTGAAAACTGTGCACAAATGTTCTGAACAAATGTATCGAGGAACAACTCTAAACCAATTGGATTGGCAAAAGGAAAATGTGACAGACAACTTGGGCCAAATTTTACGACTGGAGGAACACATCGAGCATCTGAGATTTATTGCGGATCGGCTCAAAGAGGAGGAATTGTTGGACATTAATGAATTTATGGTGACGAGAACTTTCAAGTCAATCCTCACGCTGTTCATGGAAGATCCCCACGTGTGGAATGAAGGTGATACGATTTTCTGTGCAGGCATAATACGAATGTTGCAATTCTTCATTCCTTCGGCCTTCATAATAAAATGAAAGTAACTGTGGAACTTGCCGACGCAACCTTTATTTAACCACTTGACTCGACAGGGGTACGTAGAAACTAGTTTCTTAATGGGATTCGACCTCTAGGAAAAGACAAGCCTGTACCACGTATACAGTTCTCGACTCTGACACCCTTTCCCCTTTCCAAGGGCCAACCGGCCATTTTTTGACTTCAACATCACGGTATTACGTACCTGACTTCACATGTTTGGGCGCATGGATCACTACGTGACTCGAAATCGACTCTAAAAGGAAAGAAAGGTGGCGGCACTAACAATTCCAAGAACACCATATCATAACTATTTATCTATTTCACCATCTTCTTTCTGCGAAAATGTTCTCCTCTTATCTATGTACATTCGATTATGTTTTCTCAGAGCCTCATTTTCTTCTCAAGCATCTCCATATATTTCCCATTGTCATAATGTGTGTGTCTATATATATGTGTGTGTGTGTGTGTGTGTGTGTGTGTGTGTGTGTGTGTGTGTATAGTGTTATCCCTACGGGCATAGGACCAAATGCATGGGACCATGGGATGTATGTATGTATGTATAGTGTTAGCCCTACGGGCATAGGACCAAATGCATGGGACCAGCGGATTTATTGTGGGGGGATAGACACCTTGTTGGAATCCAAATACGAAGGCAGGCCGCAATAACAAGATTGTGACACATGCCTTATTTTATGGCACACGTTGTCAAATTGCGAGGGGGGGTCAAACATTTTTAACATTCACACAAGTTTGTCGTGCGCAATTAATAATATCCATTGATCTGGATTTTTTGTCAACGATCAGATCTTTGCATCATGCTAATCTCCTCCCCTTTAAATCTTTCATTCTGAGTCGTTGATCTCCTTTGTGAACGAACAATTGGATCTCTCTTCACCCACCGGATACCTAGACTACTACAGAACCTTGCTTCCACGTGTCGTCTTCTATGTGGGGCTCTCTCGTCAGCCTAACGTCTCTCGACATCAGGTAATCAAGACTTACAATTCTTCTCCTCATATGATCTCGACGAGGGATGAGATTTGATACGACAAGGATCGTCGATCTATTACGGGCATCAAATTTCCTTGTTGGTCACAAATTGAATAGGATTTTGCATGCATGTGAAATTTGGTCACATCCAATTGTTCTGGATATCTCACATAAGCATCATCACTGGTATGTTCTCAAAAGGCATAAAGTATTCCATCAATGAGAAATTCCTCCAAATGAGCATCAATATCTGAAGCTCCCAAGTTAGAAACTACCTTTTCAATTTTCTACATTACCATTTGGCGATATGGTTCTTTTTCGTCTTTAATATCTTCAACAATTCTTCCCACAATGTTAGCAACTTCCACTTTGTTAGCTATCTCAACAATTGTATCTACCAACTACATGTAGTTTCTAAACCACCAAGTGACATTGTAAGTGTCTTGTGGGATTATTTGAACTACATGTAGTTCCTAAACCACCAAATGAAATTATAAGTGTCTTGTGGGATTATTTGAACTTCATTCCTTCCCTACCACTTGACATCAATGTTAATCTGCTCAACCATATATGCACCCTGACATCAATGACAATATACTCAACATAACCAGTATAATTATGTTCATTTAAAAATTTTGGTGTCCCTAGTGCTAGAATAGCCAAAATCATGAATCTATTCTTTGAATTCTACCTACAGTTTCTTCTTGGAGAGATATTGTCTTATCCACTTGAATTTCTTCTCTATATCCTCAATTTCCCTCTTTGTATCCTTAGAGAACCATAGCTGAAATTTTGAGGCGGCCATCATAGTATCCAATTGAGATTTAGTTAGGCATTGGGGAGTCTTGCTAGAAGCAGAGGGTTTAGGATCTAAGGGTGTACCTTTTCAAGATTTCCTCCTATTGTATATATAACCAATATCTTAACCAACGGGTTTCATGATTGAAATTAGAGTGGGACTGGGAATCAACACAATGCCACCCGAAACATAGATGAAACAGAAGACCACCACCCACAAAAGAAATAGAGGACTTAAACACCCCAAAATTCTAGCCCGAGGATGAGACATCAAAGATGAAGGGTACAAAGTTCCAATGGATGTTAGGTTTTTAAAGGTAGGGTGATGGTTTAAGCTCTTACCCAGTTCTAGAAACCCTTTCCCTCGTAACTTGTCCCACCACCACAAAGACAAGAAACTGATCATCCCACTCACAGAACAACCTAGAATTACAAAAGGAAAAAGACTTATGTGAAAAATATACAATATGGCATCCAATATTAGTAACATAATCAACGAGAGATTAGGGGCTCTTATATGCGAAGAAAGTAGGTAAACTAGAATTCAGGAAGGGATAGCAGTAGGGTTTTCTTCCCAGAAAATAACCATGTCACCCAGCAATCTCAAGAAATTAACTAAACCCCTCCTGATTTCATAGAGGAAATGAAATCAAAATGAATCCAATACCATAAAAATATGAAGAAAAATATTGACCATGAGATGTAGAATTAGCCTCTTGTTGCATGGATTGCACCCAAATTTCTTGATTCTGGGGAAAGCAAGGATATAACCTTTGCTACCTGGTTCACATGTCCAACACCAACATATGATATAAAACCTTTGTAGCCAATTTCTTCCATTTAAAATCCCAACCATTATTTCCCCCCCATCATTCACACAATCGCCATCTAGAATTCCCCTTCCAACCATAAAAACTTTAGTAGTTGCACAATACAAATTGCATTGCAATGAAAGGATTAGGGGGTGACATTTATCATAGCATCTCTTAGCCATGTGGGAGAGGTCCTCTCTCCTACGTTTTCCACTCTATCTAGGGAAATTAGCAATGTACATTCTCTATGAGTATCATTCACCTTTATTTTGTGATTTGATGTCCAAATAATAGTTTTTTCAACCAATTTTTTTTAATTCCCAAATGATTAATTTCTTTCTTTGATTATTTTTTTAAATGATTTAATTTAGTTGAATATTCATAATCCTCTCAACATGGAACACCTTCATTTTCCAAATTAGGTTTCCTAATCAACCTAAACTATCTCTCTTTCACCCAAACCCAAATCCCAAACCACATGTCCCACCACCTCCTTACCGGGAGATAGCTAAGATTGAAAATTTCCTACCAGTTTGAAACATGTAATTAGAACATTTAAGAGAGGTAAGGACCTAGTGAATTTTTCCCAACTTGCATCATTACAGACTATTATTTCATAATTGGTCATGGATAAGTCTAATCGAGTGTTTTGGTTAATTATAGTGCATGGATGTATGACAAATTGCTAAATGCGTTTGTTTTATGACCAAGTCAAATATTTACAATAAAAAAGGAGTCTCTTATATGAATTTTATAAAACCTAGAACTACTTAATATTTTAGTCGAAAATAAATGCATTTGCATGGATTAGTGCACATTTCAAGAGTAAGTTAATGTTGTAGAAAAAGGACCCTCTTTTTGTTGACAAATATGACATTCATAATCCCACAAAAAAAATTATGCATGATACATTTCCACTATGATCCAAGTTTTTTGCATGACAAAATGATGCCCTTAATGTCTTTTCTCTTTTTCATTCACCAAAATCCTTAAACATTTTATCAGATTTATGGATCAACGAGAACTTTGACTTTTTATGTCAATAGATTTCAATAACCAGGGGGCAATTTGCTACATGATTATTCACTCTCACATTTGATCACCCCTTTCATGACCTTTGGATGGAGATATGGTTTATAGGTTATGACGAACCTCCCAATAATGAGGAGGGTACACTATATTTCCTATGCAAATTATACATTGAATACTATTCTAGGGCATCATGTCAACTACTTCAGCATGAAGTTGAGTCCACTAATTTATGTCATTATGGATTTTCACAATGCATCCTCGTTACCTAAAACCACAATGAAATGGTTTTTTTAATCCTTATCCTTGAGGACATCAATCATATCACCATATCACTAACTAGGACATAAAAATGCATATGCATTATATAACACATATGCAGTACCTCTTCATGAAAGGAAAGAACAATGCTCTACCCCATGGATTTTTCTCATTCATTTAAAATCCTTGTGAGAAAAATCTTACAGGAATCATGGAAAACACCACCTTCCCACCCCTCAACAAGTAGGACCATCCAATCAACAAGTTAAAGCACAATTATCGATGAGCATCACATTATAATTTTTAGTCAAGAAGGAAGAACGCAAAACTCATTTGTTGTGGGTGATGTTGTTGAGAAAGGCTTTTTTTTCCTTATTATTTCAAAAATAATTGGTTTGTTCTTCATATTGTTACCTAAACACTATTTTGTTTTTAATGAAAACATTTATTGGTCAAACATGGGTATCTTGTTTTATTTTCAATGGGAAATCCTCAAATCTTAACCCTAGAAACCTTGAGCCCTAAAATAAAAACAAAACCATTCAAACCAAGAGGCAAAAGGGGGAAACCAAGAGCCTAGTCCTAACCCTCCAAACTAAGAGGCATAAATGGAAAAACAAGAGCCTAATCCTAACCCTCAAAACTAAGAGATGGAAACCAAGGGCCTAATCTCATCCCTCCAAACTAAGAGGAATAAATGGAAAATCAAGATACTAACCTTAACCCTTCTCCTCAAGATTGAAATATTGAGATACTAATGAAAATTTCAACTTTGAGATTCCTCAGTTCTATCTTTAGAGAGGGAGACCATTTTTGTCACTTACCTAGGAAAGCTTGATTCTATCATTGAGTGATTGCCAATGCCCAAGGATATTTACACAACATTTCTCCTTATAAGGAGGGGGAACAAAATTTTAGGCAAACAAGATTAGTTATTGTGATGTGAATACTTTTAACAAAATCCATGATGTTTGAGCATTTATGAGACCCTAGCATTGGCTTGGTTCCTAATATTGGGAAAAAAAACATTTCCATCAATTGGTTCGTAGAACTGTGCATCATGGATAACTCGATGGATTGATGGTGCATGGTACTTAATGAAGGCTCTCATGTTAACATAGGGATTCTATTGTACTTCCTCGGGAAATTATTTGTTGAGTTTATTTTGTATTTACATGTCAACTAGCCCAAGGGGTCAGGTCAACTTATTGTTGCCAATGTTGTTGGGCATTTGGCTACATAACATTAGAATTTCCTACTCACTCCTTTAATTAACTTGCAAATGTAGGAATATTACCTTTTTATGTCAAAAGATCATTTTTTTGTGAAAGATATGTTTTTTTCAGGCGAGGTATTGAGTTTTAAACACCACTTGAAAACTCTTAAATCTAGTTGAAAATTTTAACTCCACCTAAAAACTCTTAAATTGGATGGTGTAAATTCCTTAACCAACCTGGAAAAAAAAAAAGTAAAATAATCCAATTGCGGTTGGTGCATTTATGGTCCAAAGTTGATTATTTGGTAAAATAAACCATGTGCATTTTTGGCACATAACAAAATACTTGAATTAAGCAGTTGGTCTTTGGAAAATAATTTCATTCAAAGTAATTTCATAGCATGGGGAAAACATTGCAATCCCTAATTCAAGTCTCTTCTATGGCACCATGGAAAAATATTTTAATTGATAGGATTTGAAATTTGAAATTTTCATTTCTAGAGGGGATTTGTTGAGCTCTATTTGTGCTTCTACATGTTGATTGACATGCCCTGAATCAAACTTCCAATGGTGTACATAATTATATACCATTGAATTATATATAGAACCCTAGAGCATGATATACATAACCCTAGTGAAACCAAAAGTTGATTTTTTTCAATGAAGGGATACACAAATTTCGATTATTGTGCATGTTGGAGAGGGAAAATCAAATTATTTCAATGAGGTCCCTTTCAACTTGTGTTTTGAAACAATCAAAACCATATTACTAGAAAAAAGACAAAATGAGAATTTTGAAGAGGTGTAAGTATTTCTCTAGTATCCAAAATTGATTACCAAACTTGCCATTCCACATATAACATATTGTTTGTTTGTGTGTGTATATCATGATCCTCCCAAGACTTACTATAGATTAGTATATCATCAAAAAATACTAACACAAATTTTCGAAGGAAGGGCTTGAAAATGGAATTCATCAACCCTTGGAATGTGGAAGGTGCATTTGTAAGGCCAAAAGGCATGACCAAAATTCATAATGGCCTTCATGAGGTTGAAATGTTGTTTTGGGATATCTTGCTCATTCTGATCTGATGATACTGTGAAGATCCAATTTTGTGAAATAGATTGCTCCATGTAGTTCATCCTAACAATTCATCAATGACAGGAATGGAAACTTATCTTTAATAGTGATCTTGTTGAGCTCTCTACTTGAAATGCGGACATCATGCATGAGCTATCTTTCCAACTGAATACCATTACTGCTGAATTAGAGTAAGAACTTTTGGCTAGGTCTAATAATGCTAGCCTCTAACATTTCTTCAACACTAGCTCAATTTCACTCTTAAGATTGTAAGGGTATCTGTATGGCATGATGTTAGGAGGAACACTCCCGAGGGAATTAGGTGAGATTTCATGATCATGATTTCGAATGGGTGCAGGAGACAACACACAGGAATATCTTCAAATACTGGAATGCTTATTAATGATCCTTTGGAGATCTTGAGGGAATGAATTAGGCTTAGATGTTTGAACATCAGTGAGCATAGTTGTTCAATAATTCCTTGATACCTTTTCAATAATTTTTGTCATGTCGTTAGAGCTTAACACCTTACGGTCACCCTATGATACCTCTTAACTCAATTTCTTTTCCTTCCAATGAAAATTTCTTGAAGTTCTTGAAGGAATTAAAGCCATTGTTCTAATGATTTGTAACCATTCCAGTTCCTAGTACAACATCACCACCCATGGGTATAGTGATCATTGGACTATTCGTTACATATTCCCCATAGTAAGATTGATCTTATTTGCATTTCCTGGGCAATTGATGGTTCCTCCATCTGCAATCATTACTTGGGAAATACGGCTTTGGATATACAAAACAATTGAGATCTTTGGCTAATTTATATTGAATGAAATTATGAGTATTGCCGAATCAATTAGGACTATTACCTTTTCTTTTTAATGTATCCTTAACCGATCTTGAGGGTTTGAGGTGCTAATTCTAGCCAATGCATTTACATATAAATTGAAGTCAACTCTTGAGGAGCCAATTTCTTCCGTTTTCATCTTGAGATGGTTCTTGTTCTTGTTCTTCTTCCTCTTCACAATCTATGTAGAAGATAATTTCTTCTCACCACACTTATGTCCCTTGCGTACTTGTTATCACAATTAAAGCATAAAACCTTTGCTTTCTTTCCTCCGATTGTTGAGGTGTCAACTTGTAAGGTTGAGGTGTTTTAGGAGAAGGAGCATTGTTCTCTCTATAGATATTAGGATAGGTCCTTCTAGTAGCCATAGCCATATTTTTACTTTCAACATTTTGTTCCACCTTAAATGCATTCTCAATGATTTGGGTTCCCAAAGGCGAACCTCATGTTGAATGTTATCCTTTAAGATCCTATGAATACATCAATCAAGTGCTCATCTGGAATGTCCGGTTGCTTTATATTCAATATTTGGAAGGATTCTCAATGTGCTCGATGGCAGACCTTTGCTTGAGATTTATCAGAACTGGCTAAAGAGGTATTGCTCCTTCTATCCTCAAAGTGTGCTATCATTTCTTATTGAAAATTGTCAAGTGATTTGTGAGAACAAGCCATCGATACCAAACAAATTGATTAGGTTCTAAATATAAAGAAGCAATTTGTACCTTTTGTGTATGTGGCATTAGCGGAATCAAGAATTTCTCCATCTGAGTATCCATGTGTTTGGGTCTTTTCCATCAAACTTCCCTCATATCAATCTTAGGAGCGTGGTTGGTCTTCAAACCAAAGTTGGAGTTTCTCCATTTTTTTATTCACCTTCCTTGTGTCCTCATCATGAATTTCATGGGATGCATTTTTCACTTTCAAGTGTCTTCTGATTTACGAAAATTTTCAATACTTCATGATCTCCCCTTTTAAATCAACCATCTTGGAAGAGTATCAACTTAGCTTCTATTGAATCCATCAACTTAGCTTCCATTAAATCCATCTTAGTATCCAACTTAACTTCCATTGAATCCATCTTAGTATCCAACTTGCTTCCAATTGAATCCATCTTCTTTGTAGTTCATTTATGTCCCTCACGCTGTTCTTCACCTTCATCAAGAGAGTCCAATTAGAGTTTTCTGGGCTTATTTGGTGTAGAAGTTCCATTTTTTTTGGGTGGCATGTTGGCCCAAGTATCACTTTTGAATCTTGATTTGAAGTTCGCTAGACAATATTTATTCATGTTCTATCTCCCAAGTTTATTATACGGGATATGAAACTTTCTTTTAAGTAGTTCTATAATATTTCTTCTATGCAATGCTACAAGTCACACGATCAAAATTGGATAATCAAATTGGAATTCACGGTAACTTCCTCACAACTTGCGATTTTTGGCCTTTCCAGGAAAATCCTAATTGGACTCTCGACGAAGGTGAAGAAATGCGTAAGGAAATAAATGAACTACAAAATAATACAGACTGTCCAAGATACAATGAAACTAGTCCCACTCAGATTTGGAACCTCTAGCAAGAAGTTATGATTTTTACAGGAACACCTTCTTGAGACTAACAATAGGACTAGTCAGATACCCTATATCACACAAGGTGTATATACAAATTTAAGATGACCGGAAGCTGAAATGTTTACCCACACGGATACCTTACTAATTTTGTAAAATGGCCTCCGAGGAGTTGGGGTCTGAAGCGTTAAGGAAAATGTTTTTATAGTGAAAATTCCTGTGGCTCATTTTAGGATGATTCTCGAACCCTATCTTGTACAAGATTTATCTCAAGTATAAGACCTCGGAGATGAATTTTTAACCCCTTGTACCTTGATACGTCTTATAAATATCATCCAAGTCGTTCTTTCTTAATCGTTGTAGAAAAAATTTATAGCGAAAATTCCTGATTGTCTCATATGTATTGAGAACCCCAAGACCTTGAGCTCTGATACCATATGTTAGAACCAAATATCAATATAGCATGAAAAACCTCGGGAAAATTACTCAACGCCTTGAAAGAGATAATTTAGGATAATAGAAGCCTTTATATTGAGGGCAACCTTTTATAAATGTCAAATTACAAGATGATTCAAAATAAAAGTATATCATTGGTATATATAGAGGAGCTAGGAGGTATAATTACAACTAATAACCTAAAACCAACATAAATAAAATAACATGACTAATATATGCCCCAATTGGGGTAATGAGCCAATATTAGGGCTTAACACTAGAGCATCTGTCCCATGAAGTTTTTAATGTGCCAGTAGAGTTCTATTGTCTTTGAGTATCAAGTCTCCCTTGCTCGGTAGTTCCCACATCTGGAACCCATTGGATTGTGGTCTCTGCCACTTCGGTTAGATCATTGTATCTCTTTTCGAGGCTAACCTCCAACTTCAACTTAGGTCTAGTCATTGTATCTCTTTCCAGGCTAACCTCAACTTCAACTTCGTCTAGATTCCTTTGGAAACGATGGGGAGTGTTTCTCTGATAATTGGTTGCTGCACTATATGCCTCCTAATGCACCCGAGAGACTGGTCATTCTTCATCAGGTTGTCGAGAAGAGGAATTCGTTGGGACGCTAGAACCACGGCGGTAGCCTCTAGGATAGTTGCGATGAGGACCCATGATGGCTCGGACGATAGCACAAAGAGAAGGATGATACAATTGTGAGAGAAGAGGAGATGGGTTCCAGACACTGATGAAAGACTTGTAAATTATGGCCTCAAATCCTGGACTCTCAAATGCTTGAGGATCCTAAAATTGCAGAGTTGTTGTCGAACCTCTGCTCTACCTTACGTCCATCGTTTGCAATGTGAAGTTCGTCATGGATAAAAGTAAGTATGGGTGGAGAATGTCGAGACTCAGCTTGAGGACAAAGAGTTATGAGCATTTAGTTCCCCGTCCAGATGGTTGTGTTGACTAGATTCAAGACCGTGCATTATGTCAGTTGACCCATGGGAGCCCACATGGCTTGACTTCATGTCTATCTCAGATATATTGTTGAGCATTGAATGTTGATGAGGATTGTCGACAAGAGGATCCTCGGAGGGTGTGAGCGCTAGTCTAGTTGGTGGAGCCACTTTATTAGCATTAAATCCATCCTTGGGGATGGGGCTCCCTGGGGTTTGCGTCCCCAACACCCCATACGGGGAACCTTGATCTAAATATTAACCCAAATTGCAATATGAAATTTTTATAGGATTATTAATTATCTCTTTTACCTTTCCATAGGGTTATTTAATGAAAGTATGCATAAAAGACATTTTCATTCTAAATGAACATAACTACTAAGAAATAGGATGAAATGCAAGCTAAGATTTTCAAAACTCCCTAAACATGAAATACATCATTTACATAACAAGGAAACAATGAATATGCTAAAAAAAAAAAAAATGTGTCATAAAAAAATATAAATTCATCTTGATAATCACAACGTAACCAAATTTGGAAAATTTGAATTATAGGCATCAAATAGAGTGTTGCATATATCTTAGGTGGCTAAGGAAAATGCACACATTAAATGTTAAAATTCATGATTATGAAATCACATGGTACTAATGTGGATAATTTCACCTTTCCACCAATCCATCATTTTCGTAATTTTCATTATTGTCACCATCTGCAAGTACTCAACCTATTGAAATGCCACTTTCCTTGATTTTGTAGTGTTTCTAGGGCAAGTTAACTAGTCTTCTCCAAAATGCATGCCTAGGTCAAACCACCAACTATTATTTTAAACTGAAATTTGATTGTTCTTCATGCCCTGATTTACCTTCCTAAAGTGTTTTGTTTTCAATTAAAACCTTCAAAATCTTTGCTATTACAAAATACATCATAATACTTGTTATTTTTACACAATGCAAACCAAGCCAACATGGTTTAGTAAAATGCATACCAACCCTATAAAAGTGCATACATGTGTAAATATAAATGTACCATATATATGAAAATGGGATGAAGGTGGAGAGGAGGATCCAACTAGAGGATGAATATCGAGGAGGAATTGGTCGACTATATGGAGGATCCATATGAGGGTTACGATATCTTTGTGTATTCAGGTGTAAGGGGTCAATAACCTATTCTAGGTGACAATGACTTGGAGCCTTTGAGGGTTGTGCAAGAATTAGCGGAAACTATAGGATGTGTTTCCAAAGTGGGAAGGGATGGCTTATTGTTAGTTTATGCATGACCTAAAAAAATCCATAAAGGTGATTGTATTGTCTTTGTATGCTTGGAATTGAATCAATGGTTAGTCCTATTAGCCCATCGGCCAAAAAAGAGCCTCATAACTTTGTATCTCACATGTCAAGTGACGCTAGTCATAATCCACATTCTAAATTGATTATTACTAGAATTGTTATTCAATCTAGTGTAGAGGTGGTTTTGCAATATCCTCTAAATCTAGTCCTTCCAAGATTCATTGACAAATAGTGGTTTGGCTTAGGTTTCATAAGACAAGGCCTAGATTAGGAATCCTTGAGTGGGGCCTCGAGAATATAACTAAAGGAGTAGAGGTAATCTAAGAAGCACGAAGTAAATATAGAAAATAAGGTCATTAAGCAAAGAAGTCAAAAGGTGAAAATGGTGCTTGGGGATGACTTGCATATTCAAAAAGAAATGGAACACTCATGTAAATCCCTTGTAGGTAATTTTTTGGGTAGGTTTGTTGTTGAGAAATTACTTAATGATTGAATCAAATAGACTTGGGTTCAAATCTTGGGGTATGGACCTATATTTCACTTACTTTCCATAGGATGGATATGATTTTTAATTAAAGTGGAGGAGGATGCTAGTAAGATCCTTGAGGGAAAATGTTCTTGGGAATTGACTTATTTAGCTTTGAAGGCTTAGTCTATGTGTTTACTACCTAGCTTACCTTGGAATTTTGGTTCGAGAAACCCCTCAAAGATATTGCAAATCACTCGGTAAAAACACTAGATATAGACCGAGATTTCAATTCTAGTGTTTATCGTATGGTGGCTAAGGTCCTAGCTGAGATATATTTGAGCAAAGGTCTTTCAGAAAGTACAGACATAGTGGTAAGGGAGGTAGTTTATTCCTTTTTTTTTACTGTGACAAAGTCCCTTTTAGTTGTGTGCATTTTCATGTGTATAGACACATAACAAAGGATTGTATCCTTCCCTTCACAAGGAGGGTATGTAGAAAAAATCAGGTGGTCTTGAATGAGGTAAAGAAGGTTTCAATTATCTAGTAATCAGAGGTAGAGGGTCAAAATCCAAAATCAGAGTATCGATGAAGTTAGTAGTCCTAGAAAGGTTCTAGATCCATCAAATATCTTTTTGGAAAAATATGTAGTTTCAGAAAGTGGTTTGGTCAAGGATATTTATTCATTTTAGGATGGATCCTTAGTTTTGACGAAAGCTATCCCAACATGTAGAGGAAAAGAGACAATCCCACCATTTTTTTAATGTATATAAATGCACATACATTTTTAGTAACAAGAAAGTGTTAATGACATGCAGGCGCTTTTAGTAACACACGCATTTTCAATAACATGCACACATTTAAGTAACGTGCAAGTGTCTTTAGTAATGTGCATGCGCTAATCACATGCACACACATTTTACTACAGAAATTAATAACTATGCAAAACTTCCCTCACCTTTACATGTTTCAAAAGGAAATATTTAGCAATAGGACCTATTTTCCTCTCTCGATCATAGTCAAGGCCCCTATGCCCATCCTCTTTCTGTAAAATCACCTAATAGCACCTAGAATACCACTTGGGGGTCAAATACCCTACAAAGGGGCATGTGTCTTGGTAAGAGCCCTTGTTCATAATACTTGAGGTCTAGAATGTTTATTTTCCTATGTAAGGTCCTTGTTTTCCTTTTCAATAATGTTCTAAGCCACTATACCCGACACCACTTCCTAGAACTAATTAATGGTATTCATATTCGACTTAGAGGCCAAATATCCCATATAAAGGTCTTATGTGGTGTTTCAATGCATCTTTCACCACAATTGAGCTTGAGAAGATTTGTTAAATTCCTAAGGCCCTTGTTTAATTCCCTGACCATTGTCACGATGAAAAGACCCATCAATGTTACTGAAGACATAGTAATGCCCCCTAGTAAATAACTCGTAGTCAAAAAATTCCCAATAAATGTAATGTTTTATGGATTGTAGGTGTTTTTCATGGAGATCAAGACTAAGAACCATCATTTAGGGCACAAGGATGTTGTCATCATCATGTGAACTTTATTAGACCTCTAGATCCATTCTTGGTGCTTCACTAACCTATTCATGGTGCCCACAACACCCTTGTAGGCAATGGACAACAAATAAGGTCTAGCCTGGTGGTTCAAGGACTTGCCCATGGAATTTGAGCTTGAGAAGCAAGGTTTAGGGCTACATGCTCTTGTTTACCTCTCTCAACTATGTTCATGGAGCCAAGACCCATCCATCATGCCCACAACCACATAATGGCACCCATATTCAACTCAAATGTGAAATAATCCCTATCAAGGGCTTGTGTCATTGTTTCTAGGTGGTGTTCATGGTTCTTGAACTCAAGAAGTTTTAATTAGGGCTTAAACTCATCATTTCCCCCTGACCATGTTTATGCCTCAACACATATTTCCAATGCACCAAACCTAGTCGTGTGCATGTATCCCACTCAGAAGCCAAAGACCCCCTACAAAGTTCCTACATATTGGCTCAAGTACTTGTTCAAGGTTCTTTATCTTGAGAAGATTTAATAAGATCCTAGGACACTTGTTTTAAGTATTTGATTATGGACAAGGCCATGCTTACCATCCATGTTCTTGTGTGGTGATATGAGGGCGTGTTCATGGTGCTTGAGCTCAAGAAGTTATATTTAGGACCCACTTTTGTCATTCCCCTCCCCCAACCAATGTCAAGAGCATAAGGTTGTTGTTTCCCTACCACAACTATGGTCAAGGCATTGAGACCTATCTATGGTGTGTGAAACATATTAATGGCACCCATATCCAACTCCTAGGGAAAATAACCCCAAGGTTTTGTTCATGGTGCTTGATCTCAATAAGTTTTTGTTAGGGATTAAATCCCTTGTTTACCCCCTTGACCATGTCTATGTTAGAAAAGTGGGTGTTCTTGTTTAACCATAGACAATATAGCAATATTGTCACCCAACCATAGGCACAAATGCCACCCCCGAGCACCTTAACCTTGATAGAGAATCATTCCAATAGAAAATCAATAGCGAACCAAGGCTAATGCACCAAGCAAGGATAACCAAGACTGATCAAAAATCCCAACCTAGAAAGACCGAAATTACAAGTTGCATTAACTGCAGCTGCAGCTACTCTACAGACTTGCGCACTACTAAATTTATGCAGTGCGCATCATTAAATTTTTGCAGTTGTGATTTGTGTCTTCCAAATGAGCTCTGGCGTCATGTATTTATACTACTCCTCCTTAGTTGTTTGGGCCGACTTCTCATTCCGGAGGCTAAAAACTCAATATTAAATATTTCCTTTAGCTGACTTGTCTTCTAGGGTTATGTCCAATGCTTTAGGGTTTCTTCTTGCTTCCTAGAATATTCTAGTCTCATCAATGGTTACAAGTGTAGGTTAATACCTCTCGTATCTACCATAATATCAACACTCCCTCCTAGATAGGGAGGTATAAAAGGCAATGGTCTTGAGCATAAACAAACCATTCAATCGGTAGCATCATCATCACTATCCAACTAGATAGTCTCCATGTCAATTAGAACAATGCCATCCAATAGAACACAACCATGTCTATTCATAGTAGAATACAACTACTATCTAGAGACATACAGTCTTTATAACAATCGCATATTTTGATATCACTCTATATAAACAATATCATGATACAAATTGAGTCATCTGGGCCATTCTTCCACTCTCAACTGTGAGATCTGGAAGAGCATCTGCCCTCAGAAGGTAAAACATTAGCCATGGGCTATCTGGACTATTCTTCTTAAGCATAGAAGAATAATTGTCCTTGATTTCTGAGCCTGGACCATTCACCTAAATGGGCCATTCCTCTGACACTAATCATAGTGCAACCTGGAGAGAATGAGTCTGCCCTAGGGAATGCCTATCCATGATTGTTGAACCTATACCATTCACCTAACTCAACCATTCCTCCGTCACTAATCATAGTGAAACCTGGAGAGAATGAGTCTTCCCTAGGGAATGACTGTCTGGACCATTTCCTAAGGAAATGACCGTCCTGCACCAACCTCCAAAACTGACCATTCTTCGAAACTTCTCACAACTGTGAACTTCGAAAGAATGACTTCCCGACGAGGCGAACCATTCTTCTTGACCACTACTCAAATTGATACCAAGAAGAATGATTGTCCTAGACCATTCCCCCACACTAGACATAAGGGGAATCATTTTTTATGGTACATTAGCAATCTATCGTACCATTTTCATTATGAAAATGATTGTCCAATCTCGACCATTTTCCGAACTAGAAAATGCACGTCCATCAAAAATCTCAAACCACTTTCCGAACTGGAAAGGAACTATCCAACCTGGACCATTTTCCAAACTAGAAAATGACTATCCATGAATCAATAATATATATATCATTTCTCCCTCCCAACCTGGGGAGCCATCTCTTCCCTTTCATCTAAGGGAGTTATCTCCATGAGCCCCAACTTGTCCCTTAAGTATGCAAACTTTATCCTGGACAAAGGCTTTGTCAAAATGTCTGCTACTTGCTCATCTGTGGGGATATATTGGAGTTTTACTTCTCCCTCCTGGACTTTATCACGAATAAAGTAGTATTTGATCTCAATATGTTTCGGCCTGTCATGAAACACTAGGTGTTCGGATAGCCTTATACAACTATGATTGTCACAATATATTATGGTTGAATCTGGTACCTGATGAAATAAACCAGAAATCAACTTCCTCAGCCATGCTGCTTCGGTACATGCCTCACATGCTGCGATATATTATGTTTTTGTTGTGCTGAGTGCGACAGACTTATGTTTCCTGCTAGACCATGATATCATAGCAGAGCCCAATATGAAACACATCCCTAAAGTACTCCTTCTGTCTTCTACACTCCCTGCCTAATCTGAATCTGTGCATCCATGAAGTTGTATATCATTGTATGAGGTGTATATTAAACCATAGTTTAGCATCCCACGAATATATCTTAGAACATGCTTTGCAGTTATCCAATTCTCATGTCTGGGTTCCACCTGGAACTGGCTTAAGGTGTTTATAGAAAAGAAAATATATGGTCGGGTATTTACTAGAAACATCAACGACCCAATCAATTGTCGATATAGGGACAGGTCTACTGGATCAAAATCTGAGTCTCTTACTTTTCTTATAATTGTGTTCATAGGAGTGGCCATGGATTTGCAATCCATCATTCCAAATTTCTAAAGAATCTTTACTGCATACTTTCCTTGTCCAAGGAAGACTTCACCACGCTTCTGCCATACTTCTAGTCCCAAGTAATAGTGCATGAGAACGAGATCTTTCATATCAAACTCAGAAGCTAGTTCCTTCTTACACTGGGTGATGAGAGACTATGCACCTGTCAAGAATAATTCATCGACATATAGTAGTATAATCATAGGTGCATTGTTCACAACTTTGTAGTAGAGATTTGGATCTGCATGACTCTTAGAGAAACCAAGTCTTATTAATTAGATGTATATTCTGGCATACCAAGCTCTTAGAGCTTGTTTTTGTCCATACAAGGCTTTCTTTAATCTGCAAACATGAGTATCTCTGGAATGTACTTCAAAGCCTTGAGGTTGTTCAATGTATACTTCTTCTTCAATTGCTCCATTGAGGAAAGTTGTCTTTACATCCATCCGATGTAGAATCCATCCCATGGAGGCAGCAAGAGATATAATGGCTCTAATAGAAGTATATCTGGAAACAAGAGCAAAGGTTTCATCATAATCTTTTCCCTCCTTCTGAGAGAACCCTCTAGCTACAAACCTTGCCTTGTATTTGTCCACACTTCTGTCTGYTGCATSTTTTATCTTATAGACCCATTTTGAAGTTACCAYTGATTTTTCTTTGGGTCTAGGCATGATTTCCCATACGTCATTTTTCATGATGGAMTGGTGTTCTTCTTTCATGGCTTCCTTCCATTGTTTCTTCTGAGTTKCTTCTTCAAATGTGGTGGGTTCTTCATTTATAAGYTTTGTCATACATGTTGCATAGMTGGAGAATCTTTTGGGAATTTTTCTTTCTCTGAAGGTGCCACTTGGGGCTTTGAGTCTTTCTAATTCTTGTAGGGTAGCCTCAAGCCAAGTTGGATGTTTTCTAGTTTTGGGTACAGTCACGGATTCAATATGTTCACATGGTTACATCGGATGATCAAGTTGTTATGGTTCTTCATTCTAACTTTCTGGAAGATAGGTACTTTCTCTTTAAGCTCTTCATATTCTTATTCTTCTATGGATTCTTCTATATATTTCTTGAAAGCCATCTTCTCATTGAAGATCACGTCTCTGCTGACTTCAACCTTATGTTGTTCTGGGATATAGATTTTGTAGGCTTTGGATGATTCACTGTATCCAACAAATATGCCCTTCTGGTATTCCTTCAACCATCTTTTTGAGGAAAGGTAATGCTTGATAGTTAAGATGAGCATACCTTATGTGCCAAAGTTCACTAGTATTGACTTCATCATGTATAAGAGCTTCATGATTACATTCTAGTAGTTTGTATAGTCTTCCCTCATTCTCTATGCTGGAGTCTCTAGACCAAGATAGTACTTCACCATCTACAAAGGCTATTCTATTTCCTTTCTCTTCTAGGAAAGATATAGATACAAGATTATTTTCTAAACCAGGTACATATAAGACATTGTTCAAATGAACATTGTTACTTGTTTTCAATTTGATGGAGGCTTGACCAATTCCTTCGACTGGATAGTTGTTCTTATCTCCAAGTCCTACCTTGTAGGATGTCTTCTTTTCATTTAGACTGGAGATTCTGACCTGGTCTCCTGTCATATGCCTGGAAGATCCACTGTCAATTATCCATATGTCATCTTCAAGAGTTATTGTAAGAGCTGAATAGTGTAGATGATCCATCTTTTCATTCATGATTTATGTTGACTGATAGTTGGTCAAACTTTGACTTTTTCCCAAAATCTCAACCTTGATGTTTTTTCCTTTTGAGAGTGCCAATAGGTGCACTGGACTTAGGCGCACTAGACTAACCTCTCCTTGAGTAAGGTGTTCCTTCATAAGGTGATGGGCAAGAGGTTTTAGGGTTTTGCAACTACACCTGCTAGTAACCCTAGCGACAGTGCTTCAGTAATTGCACCTGCTAGAACCCTAGCAGTAGTTCTTCAATGAGCCTGATAATCTTATGGCTTAGCTTCCTTCCAGTGGTTAAACTGAATGAAGGAGGGGTGGGCCCATAACCTGTTAGAAAAGTGGGTGTGCTCATTTAACCATAGACTATATAGAAATATTGTCACCCAACCGTAGGCACAAATGCCACCCCCAAGCACCTTAACCTTGACAGAGAAGAATTCTGGTAGCAAATCAATAGCCAACCAAGGCTAATGCACCAAGCAAGGATAACCAAGACTGATCAAAAAGTCTGACGCAGAAAGAATGAAATTACAAGTTGCAGTAACTGTAGCTGTAACTACTCTCCATACTTGCGCACTACTAAATTTATGCAGTGCACACCATTAAATTTCTGCAGTTGCGAGCTATTTCTTCCAAATGAGCTCTGGCATCCTGTATTTATATTGCTTGTCCTTAGTTGTTTGGGCCGACTTCTCATTATGGAGGCTAAAAACTCAATATTAAATATTTCCTTTAGTCGACTTGTCTTCTAGGGTTATGTCCAATGCTTTAGGGTTTCTTCTTTCTTCCTGGAATATTCTAGTCTCATCAATGGTTACAAGTGGAGGTTAATACCTCCCGTAGCTACCATAATATCAACAGTATAGGCATTCAAACTCGTTTCCAGTGCACAAAACATACACATAGAACTCGTATCTCACTCGAAGGCCTGTAAACAACTCCTATAAAGGACTCATGTGTAATATCGAGGACTTGTTCAAGGTGCTTGAGCCCAAAAAGATTCATAAATATCCATAGGTGTTTGTTTTCCTTCTTCAACCATGTTCAAGGCCCCACGACTCATCCTCGGTGCAAAAAAACTTCTTATGGCATTCATATCCAAAATTGATGCCAAAGACCTCCTAGAGAGTGTTTGTATTGTGGTTTACAGGTCATGTTCATGGCTATTAAGATCAAGAAATGGTGTTTAGGGCCGAAGCAAATTTTTTCCTTCACTAAGTACCATAGTTCTTAAGCTCTAGAAGGTTCATTTAGGGCTTAATCCCCTAGTTTCCATACCTAACCATGTTTAGACCTCAAATCTCATTGCTAATGCATAAAACCTACTCATGTCACATATATCCCTCTAGGATGCTAAAGAACCCTAGCCATGGCCCTGAAAAATTATTTGTGGTGAAGGCCCAAGACACATTCTTGTTTAGGACATGTGTTGTGGTTTAACCATGGCACCAATATTCCTTTAGTACGCTAGATATATTGTAGAAGAGCCTCATATGGTCATTCAAGTATGTGTTCAACACTATAGTGTTAGAAGCTTTGTGGGTAGTAGGTGTTGTTCATGGAAATTGAGCCCAACAAGAATCATTTAATGCACAAGGCCCATTACTTTCCTCTCATGACCTTGGATAGAYCGTTAGACACATTCTTGGTGCAAAACTAACCTAGCGATGGTACCCATAGCACCCTTGGAGGTGATTGATAACCAACAAAGGTCAAATGTGGTGGTTCAAAGACTCGTCCATGGCACTTGAGCTTGCGAAGCAAGTTTTAGGGCCAAAGGCTCTTATTTCCCTCTCTCGACTATGGTCATAGACCTAAGACCCATCCATCATTCCCAAGACCTCATAGTGGCATACATATTCAACTTGGATGTCAAAGACTCCCTAGAGAGGGCTTGTGTCATGGTTTCTAGGTGTTGTTCATGGTGCAGAAGCTCAAGAAGGTTTAATTAGGGCTTAAGGTTGATGTTTCCTCCTCGCTATGTTTATGCCTCGGCACACATTCCCAGTGCACAAAACTTACTCATGGTGCATGTATCCCAGCAGGAGGCCAAAGACTTGCTACAATATTCCTATTTATTGGTTCAAGTACTTATTCAAGGCCCTTGAGCTTGAGAATCTTCAATAAGATCCTAAGGTGCTTGTTTTCATTCTATGATGATGGTCAAGGCCCAATGAACCATCCATGGTCTTGTGTGGTGGTCTAAGTCCAATGTGTTCATGGCACTTATACCTTAGAAGCTATGTTTAGGGTATGAGGTTATTGTTTCCCTCCCACAACTATGGTCACTTTACATATTGGTTCAAGTACTTGTCGAGGGCTCTTTTAGCTTGAGAAGCTTCAATAAGATCCTAAGGTGCTTGTTTTCATTCTATGATGATGGTCAAGGCCTAGTGAACCATCCATGGTCCTGTGTGGTGGTCTGAGTTTGACATATTCATGGAACTTATACCTAAGAAGCTATGTTTCAGGTCTAAGGTTATTATTTCCCTCCCCCAACTATGGTCACTAACCTGAGACCCATCCATGATGCTCAAAACCTCATAATGGTCCCCATATTCAACTTGGATGCCAAACACTCCCTGTAGAGGGATTGTGTCATGGTTTTTAGGTGTTATTCATGGTGCTTGATCTCAAGAAGGTTCAATGACACATTAAAGGTGCTTAAACCAAAGAAGTTATGTTTAGGGGCTCTAGGTTGTTGTTTCCCTCCCCTAACTAATGTCAAGAGCCTAAGGTTGTTGTTTCCCTCCCCTAACTAATGTCAAGAGCCTAAGGTTGTTGTTTCCCTACCATGATTATGGTCAACACCTCAAGACCCATCCATGGTACATGAAACATCTTAATGGCACCCAGGTCCAACTCCCAAGGTAATGATCCCCTAGTGAGGGCTCATGTTGTTGTGTCTAGGTTTTGTTCATGGTGCTTGAGTTATAGAAAGTGACTAGGTGATAGACATTGTAGATGTTATGACATTTTAGTTCACCTACTTCCAAAAAAAAAAATTACAAAATTGAATAACCATAATTAAGTGGATTAATCATAAATAAAAACAATTAATCCATAATAAATAAAGGCAATTAATCCATAATAGTTTGATCTCCTATACACATTTGATGTTCATCTTCTGCAAATTTTGTTGAAGGTGTATATCATTCTTTTTTAAATTGTAAAAACTCAAGACAAAGCATACACATAGAGAATTTTTTTGTTTAAATTGTGTATCATCATTTTTTAAATTGCAAAAACTAAATAAAAAGCTTAATCCTATGAATATGAAATTAAAATGGATCTATGCTACTCTTATCATAAGTATTGTATTTTAAGGAATATGATGCATATCTCTTTATTTATTAATATTTTCTGTAAAAAAATTATTTCCATTCTCCACCGTTTCAAAAAACTGATCATTAACCACACAACTTTGCCAAATGAGAAGGTTATAATAAAAAATAAGAAGTTCATGTTACAGAAACCAGTTGGAAGGTATGAGTAAGAAAAAACACAGCTACCAATCTCCTCCATTAATCTTAAAAGACAACACAACAAAGCTACCCAACTACCGAAATATGGTCTTCACCAATTTGATCTTCGCACAGGCGGAAGCCTTCTTCAAGAGTATAATCTTCTCTAGAAAACAAATATACGTCCTGTCCGAAGATTTTCGTGCTACAACTGTCATTGTATTCAGTGAAGGAGTGCTTTCAAGAAGAGAAGCGAGCATAGGAATCTCCCTCTCTGTGTATTCTACCAGTTTAATTTCCACACTCTTCAGATTATCATGTGAAACCTCCATATGATAGTAATCCATGTCTTCAAAGCCCCTGCATTACCACGCAATTAAAACAAAAAAATCTAAACACCCAGCCGAAAATTTGCGAGAAATAAATTCATTCTATGACTACAGTTTATATTCTGGTTCTATATAATGAAAATCTTTTTTATATACCTGGAAGGATCGGTCAACGAGAGAGCTTCAAGGTTGGGAAGACATTCCAAGAGACCTGTGATTGGAAATCGCCTTGAGAAACCTTCAGAGCTGCTGATCTTTAGAGTTCTCAGTGTTTTGAAACTTTCAATAATTTCAAGAAATCTGCTTGTTGCTGCTAAACCAGCAAAATTAATTCTTCGCATCTGTTGAGGGCCCATTTCTAACTCAATCAGATCCCCATTGCCTGCCATCCTGCCACAGACGAGTTTATTCGAAAATTCATACAAGGGGATTTTGTATAACTGCAAATCCGTATCGATATCCCTCAGCGAGATCTGTAATAGTTTAGGACAACGGATGCTTAAACAGTGAAGCCCATTGTGTATTATATTGCATATCTCCAATGTAACGAGATTGCTAGCAAAAATAACAAGATGACGGGCCTCGGCAAACAAATCTGAGAGATGGAAATGTTTTAACAGGGGAAATTGGGATATGGTCTCTAAGGACTTATAAGTGACTGTAACATTGTGGAGGCGACAGGAAGTTAGATGGCGAAATCCTGAGAAATTGGGAGGAAAGCGGGTAAGATCGTAGCTACGCAGAGACAGAGTGGTGAGAGTAATACAAGAGAATAAGGCAGCAGGAGGCGTTGCCTTATTCCCTGTGAAATCATTATAACGATAACAATATTCATTCAGATAAAGCTCCTGCACATTATGCCTCGCTGCGAATCGAACCCAACTGCAAACATTATCACTGGTGAAGTTCAAGTATGAGACTGATCCAGCGTCAAGATGAAAAGCATGCAGATCACCAGTGTGGGTGAGCAGGAGACGAAAAATGATGTTTTCCAGTCTTACCTTGGCATCGGCTTTGACACAGCTTTCCCCTAAAATTGCATATGGAGAGAAACAGAGACGAGGAAGCATCCTGTAGAGAAGAGTCCATCTCCTGGACAATATGGAGCATCTCACTGCCCATTTCAGCCGTATTCGCGATAAAATGTTACACAGAATACCATCAGGCAAAGAGCTCAGCCTATCTTCTCCTTCATCGAAACAGGAAGCCATGATCAGACTGGATGGTAATGGAATGGAAAGGGCACCAGTATATAATGGAATGGGAAAGCCAAGTAATTTAAACTTCTGGGGTTCTGCATACTCAAGAATAACTTCATTTCCAAGACGACAGGATATGGAACAAAGCTGTAGATTCTATTTTGTCTATGATACAATTAATTAGAAAACATAACTAATAAATTCATTTGCTGTCATTCAATGAATACTCTTCAATTTTCATTGATGCATATACAGCCCAAGGAGACCCTCGAGCGAAAAATTAATGTAAATTTCTGTCCTAAACGCAAGCTAAATTCCTACCCTCCACAAGTCACTCGGAAACTTAAAGCTAAATACCTTACCCACAGTCAACTAGTAGTGGGATAACTCTCACTTACTACTATAGTTAATATTGGGTGACTCGTCATTGTTATTCAAGGAATATCACTCCATGTGGAATAACTCATGGGTGGTTTGTAAGGGATATACTTTCACTCATGTCAAATGAATACCACTCCATTGAAATAACCAAACAGAAGAAGACCCACTAACCTTTTTCCTTATGTCTCCTCTTTCCTTTCCCCTCTTTCCTTATGTCCTAGGGAGACTAGCTCCAACTCTTAGCCAAACAAAAGCACTATTAGATTGAACCATAAATACTTATGATTACCTATCATTATGCATTTAATATATATATATATATATATATATATATATATTATTTTTATTGAATTAAATTATTGTGTGGAGAGGCCCTTTTTGAGATCCAGTATATGGAAAGATGTGTAACCTAGAGTTGAGGTTTGTCCATTTTTAAAAAAATAATATAATATTGACTAAATAAAAAAACAATGTTGGCTTTAATGTAAAAGATTAAAAACAAAGAGAAGGAGATGTGTAATTCCTTCTATAGTACCATTCTCTACAAGTAATTTTATTATGATAAACAAAATCACATTGGTAGAGGCCTTTGGCATTACTTTATGCATCCATGTGTCTATGTGATCAACTATATTCTTGAGTTCTATCCACTATATTGATAACTTCCCCTCTCTATCGCAAAAGTAGTCTTGTACCTATCTTCCTACACAATTTGTATCTGATGGTACCCTAAGAATCCATCTGTGAAAGAATAAGTCTATTTCCCTCCTACATTCTTCAGTACCTCATCTATGAATGGTGTGGGAAGCGGATCATGTAAACATGCATCATTCAGCTTCCTCAGATCCACGCAAATCTTGATTCCTCATGTTTTCTTGTCTTGCACTACCATTAGACTAGTCCACTCTGATTCCTCCACGGGTTCAATTATCCCTACGTCCAACATTTTGTCTATTTCTACTTTCACCTCCTCTTTGTATTTCGGATTTAACCTGTAAGGTCTCTATCATACTGGCTTAGCACTTGGTTTCAAAGGAATCTTCATCTCGCCTATGTCCCCAGCTATCCCCTTCATCTTTGAGAATGTAGTTGGGAATAGGTCCTGGTACTCGTACAATAAATCTGCAATCTTCTCCATTGTTTCATCACTCCAGTAATCCCCTATCTGTGCAAACTTTGGATTTGTTGTCATCCCAATGTTGACTTTTCGCGTCTTGATTGGTTGTGTGCACGCAGCGGACTCAAGCTCTGACTCTTCTACTGTCATTTCTCCTTCTATTTCAGGTACTTGCACATTCCTGGGATCGTCTTCATCAGGCTTCTCCTTCACAACATTTTAATACTCCAGTAACTCGTGGGCAATCATATCAGCTCTGTATGTACCGCATACTGGCACCAACTCCATTGACCCTTCTTCTGAGAAGATCTTGGTTCGAATAGCATGTAACGCTACATCCATTAATGGGGATTCATGTTCAAAAGTAAATTTCACCTGGAACATTTGAACCAGTTCGTCCCAACTTGCTATTTCTCTACTCATTCTCATCTCCATATACCAGTTCTTCGGAATTATATCCAATGTATGTATAACTATGTGCGTCCATTTTGTCTCCAGTATTGAACTCCATAAGGTTTTTCACTGCTCAACGTGACCTACTGGATCACTCTCCCATGTATACTTTTGCGTAATATTTTCCAATCTATTAAGAAATCTTACTTGCATTAGCCTTCTACACTACGACCAATCTTCCATTCCCTCTTTGTGTGTAGCCCACCATCTGGATGGAGTTTCTTTCAGGACAACATCTAGTGCCAACAGCCTCTATTGTTTGGGTACCTACAACTCAAATGTCTTTATGAACAAGCTTATGTCAGTGAATCCATCATACCTAGGTGGATCACATAACTTAGTTCCAATCCAGCACATGATAGAGTTATGTGTGCAAATCCTCTAATTGATACTTCATGCATTCACTACTGCCAATGTTACAGACCTTCCTCTTAATCTGATGTGCACAAACTGATACTTCTCTAACTTAGTGCACCATATGTAGTGGGGTTAACATAATCGTCCATCCGCGCAGTCATGTTATACATGTTGTCAATATTGTTCCCTCTTGTTGGCTATATGTACCTCTTTCCTTGTGTTGGGTCCAATGGTGCAGTAACATCAAATCTTCAACTTCAAATATCATTTCCATCCTCTTCAGATTAATGATCGCTTGATTATCAAATTCCCATTCCAATCCCATCAATGTTGGATGTGGTTGACTGTGATCCACGATCTCAATAACTTCAAATTCTATCACACTGTGCACTCCATCTATGTTCACAGGTACTCGTGTCAATCGACCAATCAATACTATCTTATGTTGATTTGCGAGCCTTAACTAAATAGGAGACCAGATCAGCTTGGGTTTCCCCATCATCTCCCAGGTCTTCTTTGGTAACACATTCACATCAGACCCTAAGTCCAGGAAAACATTATCCACATCATATTCCCCAATCTGTGCACTTAATCTAAATTCTCCATTAGTTCTCTTTTTGCACAGTACCTGATTCACTACCCTTTGTGCGATGGGAGTTCCCCTTCCTTGCATGCAGTGATCAATCATTTCATATAGTGAATTCAACACAGTTTCATCTTTCATTATTTCTACGCAACTTCTCAGGAATTCTCTTAGAGTGCTTACCTCCCCAAGTGGATTTTTTGGCCTAGCGCAATCCCTGACATCAGGCACAGATGATGTTAATACTCCCCAATATGGTCCAAGTATCTCTTTTATTTCCCTATGGTATGTCTCATTTTCTTGTTGAGGGTCGAACGTTGGCATAGGTCTCGTCGACTTCCTTACCCATTGCTCAGCCTACTTCCCTCCATGCATCGCATCAGCCCTTGTTCTAGCTCCTCTGTGAGTACCATTGTTATTCTAGGTCCTTCATTGCATTTTTCGAATGATATTTTATGCACATTCTAATTTGGATTCTGGTTATGATTTCCTCTTGCCTTCCATTTCAAAAGTAGTTGAGAATGGTCTTATGTCGCATGGTCCAATGCTCTACAATACGTGCAAGTTACATATGGGTTCGAGCAATCGCGGGCTAAGTGTCCCAGTTGGTTACAATTGTAAAATATTATCAGTCCTCTTCCTCCTCTGCCAAAATTTCATCTACCTCGACCTCTGTCAAAATTTCCTATGTTTCCTTGATTAAAGCCCCTCTAATTATTATATTGTGGACCACCTCCTTCTGTCGCAACATTCTCCTCTTAAATCATGTACATATCTGAAGTGAGCTCCCTCATCAAATCAAATGCATGGCAATCCTTCTCTTCATGTCCGACTGACTTGCAAAAATTGCAAAATAAGTTCCTTGGTGTACTATGATACTTCTGCAGTAATAGACATTCAGTTGGATGGTGTCCCCATTTCTTACATATTTCACAATATCCCCCTCCTGGTAATGGATTTGGTGCTCCAATCGCCAAATACTGCGTGAATGTTGGGCATTCATCCTTGTGGTGGCATTCAATCCTACACTTGGTACACCAGACTTGTTCTCATTTCTCCTTCCCTTTTGTAAGTTCTTCCAGTTGAATCGTCAAAGCAGCTAATTGTGTTTGAACTTGCACCATCCCCCCATTATCTCCTACATGGGATGCTTCCAATTTCATTACAATCTCCAAAGCTTTAGGATGTGATACTACCTTATGTTGAATCAACAGCCTGCAAATGTGTGGTAGAAGTCCTGCAATAAACCATTCTTGATGTTGTTGATCAGGGATCTGGAAAGTCAGTCTACCCATCATGTCCTTGAATCTTTGATCAAAATCCCATACTGACTCTGTTTGTACCTATTTAATTTCCTTCGGCTCGGTAAAGTATTGCAACTCAGACTTTGGTTTCTTGAACTCTTTCAACAGTGCTTGACTTATCTCCGCCAAAGTCCTGGCGTGTCCTGTAGGTGAGGTACTCTGCAACTTTATGTACCAGAATAGTGCACGACCTCTAAATGTTGTTTCCAATTGCGCAATATTTACAGCCTCATCCTAGACATTCTTTGCGACCCAAATCATCTCACAGGCGAATAGATATTTTTCTGGGTCCTCTAACTCAGCTCCCTGGGAATCAGATAGTCTAAGGGTGTTGTCTATCCCATATTGCTTTGTGTAGTCCCTCCTCTTAGCAATGTTGGTTGACTCTGACTCTACGCAATGCTTCCACTGCTCTCACTATTTTTATTCTACTTTCCTTCTCTAACTACAAGTGCTTTTGATAAGTCTTCAATTGTTATCTCAAATTGTGGTGATGCACATGGGGTCGTGGATTCGACACAGGATCTTGTCTAAGTAGAACTTAACGACTCTTCTATTATAGGACTGGACTGGAACTCCTCTTCCTCTCCTTTTATGTGTGGTATCTCTATGATTTGGACTATTGTGCAAGGTCCTCTCCACTCTGGGTCACTGCACGGCTCTCATTTCTTATCCCTAGTCTTTTGCCTCTTATACCTCCTTCCACTACGCAATACTCCAAACTCGTCCTCTTCCTCTTATGTTACAATCTCTTCAGTTCTCTACATCCTCAGTCCTTCCCTTCCATATTCATTTCTTTATTCTCTCTTTCCTACCTTCAAATGATCCTCTTGTCATCCTCGGTTCCCCTATGTGTGAATTGCAGCGGAGTACATTGTAGCATGTTCCACTAGTTATGAAACCATATGGATTCGGAATTTGTTGATAGGTCTGTTCGATCTGGATATGGAAGCTACCATGATTCTATGTGATAACCAGAGTTGCATAAAGATGATAGAGAACCCAATGTTCCATGATAATATGAAGCACATAGAGATCTAGTATCACTACATTCATGACATGGTACAGAAGGGAGTTGTAAAGCTCCAATATGTTGGCACAAATGAGCAGGTTGCGTATGTGTTGACTAAACCTATGTCTCGTGTGAAATTTGAGTACTTACGAGACAAGCTTGTTGCAGTCTGAAAGGACCTCCCTCGAAAGGGGGAATGATGTTGATGATACTATGGTATCCTGACTAAAAATAGGTAAATCAGTTAGGATTTTATATCCTAGGGGACTGATCATCCCTAGGCAGATCCCGAAGGTCCAATAAGGACGGTCTATCAGAGTACATGTGCATGTATATGCCAATTGTGATCAGTAGTGGTAGCTCAGTTATGATTCTATATCCTAGGGAATCTTATGATTCCTAGAAAGATCTCGAAGGTCCGGTAAGGACATCCTGTCAGAGTACCAAAGATGTTGTTGTTGATGCACCTACCTCATTTTGTTGCCACATATAGATGTTGATATTCCAGTTTTATTACTGTGATGTTGATAAAAACTTCTGATAATTTATAAATGTGCCAGTCAGTGTTCCAGATGTTGATGATGACGTTGCTCTCTCCTCCTCTTGATGATGTTGCATTGATTCATGTCAGTAGAACACCCTTCTCGTTAAGGAGGGGTGTTGAATTATTGTAACTTTGAAGAATATTCTACTTATATTTGATTAATTATTGTATAGATCAAATCCCCTTTTGTGGATTGATCAAGTCGGGTTTTGTATAAGATCAAATACCCTTTTATGGATTGGTCAACATGTATTTGTATGGTGGTATTTGTAAAGTCAGCCTCTAGTAATTGTAAAGTGGTTTCATCCACTTCTAGGAGAAGTCGGCTCCACCAAGTGAAGAGTCACAAACCTAGCGCCACCTCACAACTTGTATTTATATGTGAGGATGGTGTCTCATTTGAACACACACACTCACTCATCTAGTGCGCATATCTTGAAGATAGTTGTAGTTGAAGGAAGAAGTCTAACGAATGAGAAGAGAGGCGCATGCTTGATCTTGGTTTGTCTCTGGTGTTTTGGTCTTAGTCTTGGCATTGTACTGGGAACCTATTATTGAGGAATTTTGGCTAGGTTTTATTCCCCATGAGGGTTTCCAAGATAAAATTATGTGTACCTTGTGATCGTGTTTCTTTCAATGATCCTCTTTATGTTGTTGTTTTGGAAATGCATTGAATGCTCATGAAATTTGGAAATAACCTAATAACAGCAGTAAAAACTTAACACGAAGCCCCTTATCAATCAAACTCCATTTTCATCACACGCTTGTCATACATCAACATCTTTATCCACATACCCAATGATTTCATAAACCTTCCACATGGACCTTTGAAGAAATCCCTCTCGGCAACACTATATGATTGGGTACAATCTACTACAAATTTTGTAATGTATCCCCCTAATATATTATCCAACCAAAAATCAACCATGCGAGAAGTTTTATTACTTAGATATTTTGGTTGCCTTACCAAATCGGGAGTCCAATTCCTCAATGTTGTGGTTTGGTACCTTCCAGTATTCTCCATTAATCTTTCTAACCACTTAGTCAAAATAATTGGAAATTCTCCAAAGAAAATCTCATGCAACTCTATGTACACATACCTTTGAATCCATTTCTCGTCACTCATCTAAGGGTTCCTATTCTCTTTTCGAGCAAAGTCTCATTCCTTCCCTTCTATCCATTCTGAGATCTCTTTCTTAGTCGACCTCCAAAACATTCCCTCAATCACAGATTTTGGGTCCCGGCAACAGAACCATTTGTTGGTGCGCAGTTGTAAGACCCTATGTTCAAGTTATCTTAACCAACAAAACCCTTTAGACACCAACCCTTTCAGCATCATCTGCATGCAAGTGAAGTCTCACCTGAGGCATCTATTGGGGCTGCAAGAGTCGAGTTTCTGCACTAGTGAGCGAATGAGAGGTGATGGTCTTATTCATTCTTACTCAATTGTTCTATGTGCGTTATTTTGTATTTGTTCTTCCTTAATTACTTAGTGAATTTAGTATTACCATTATACTGCAGATTTCACCCAAATCCCATTTACTATAACATTCATAACTATGGAACAAATTATCATGTAAGAAACAAATCTATTCTATCATTCATAAAAGAATATCCATAATCAAATACATAAAAGACGAGAAAACATAGTAGTTAACGTGGTTCACCCAACTTTGGTCTACATCCATAATGACTGGCTTCTTTATTAATATTTATGTAATAGTCTTAGGCTTGCGCACTGCGCTTACAATAGAAATATCTTGTTATCTCTTCCTCCATCTTTCCTAGTCGTTTTGTAGTGCAAGCCTCTCTCTCTCTCTATAGCTTCTCCCTAACACTCAAACATAGACTCTTTTCTTCTCAGCCTATTCTCTTACTCTTCTTATAGACATGAACTCTCGACTGACTCAACAATACCTCTAGTGAGAGAATAAAACCCTCTCTTCCCAACCCATTATATATTTATACATAAGTTATAGGGCTTAAAACCCTACTTTAATCATCTCAAAACCCTATTACAACTCATGACAACTCATGTTGACTCGTTGATTGGGCTTGTTTTTCCTGCTTTTATGTCTGCATCTTGATTTTCCTTCTCAACAGTCGGTCTTCCTGCTTTTACGCGTCTTTCTGATTTTGGCATGTCGAACTGCTCTCCTTCCTTTTCGACTGTTTTCTTCTCTTGCTTTCTTCTTCGCTTTATTCTCTGCTTTATTCTTCCGCTAAGTATGTTCTTATTACGCATTGCACTCCTGAATGTGCCTCAATTGTGTACTCTCAAGATTAAATGTTCCTTTACTACGTACTCTTCTCATGCCTTGTCTTCTTTCTTCTATTGATGCACATATCTTCCACACTTAGGATTTCTGAAAATTGAATCAAAATTCTATGTTCAAATGTTTGTCCAACAATGACCCTACTTATCATTCTAAGATAAAGCATATTGATGTGTAGTACCACTTTCTGAGACACGTGCTTGAAGACAAGAAGGTGTTTTTGGAGAAGGTTGATACCTTAAAGAATGTTGAAAACTCATTGATGAAGTATGTTAGTATTGAAAATTTCTCTTGGTGTAGACAAGTAATAAGCATCACTATCCTAAACATGTGACCTTATAAATCCTACACCCCTCTATTTTCCAAAGAAAACAAGTGGGAGAATGTTGGAGATGAGTTATATTCTTTGCATGTGGACTATGCATTCATCCATAAGGTGTTAGTTGTGGAAAACACAAATCCAAAATCCATTTTGGCCTTGTTGCAAACTCATTAGCAAATTCATTGACGAAGTATGTTAGTATTGAGAATTTCTCTTTGTTTGGAGAAATAATAAGCATCACTACCCTAAACATGTGACCTTATAAATATTAGACCCCTCTATTTTCCAAAGAAAACAAGTGGGAGAATGTTGGAGATGAGTTATATTATTTGCATGTGGACTATGCATTCATCCATGAGTGTTAGTTGTAGCAAGCACAAATCCAATATCCATTTTGGCTTGTTTTTGTGCGTTTTTAGCCAATAGTTTTTTACCCATTGTAGTCTAACCTTGGTTGAGGGCTTAGGGTTGTAATCTAATTTAGGTTAATGAATTAGGGTTTTGGATGTCGTGTAAACCTAAATAAGTATTGTGAATGATCAAATTAATGCAATGAAGAAGATAGAGGTACAATTCTATTTTTTGTCGGTTTTCCTAGTTAAGAGTTTCCAAGGTAAATCTTTGTGTATTGTGTATGTGTGTCATTGTTTAATTTATGTTTTCTTATGCATCTATATGCATTGCTTCACTTGAAAGGTTTTAAAACTTACACATTTCTCTTGAACCTTTTTTCTTTGCCACTAAGATCCTCAATTTTCAAAAATATCATTGTCGATCCTTCATATTCTCCTTCTTTAGGGATCCAATAAGTGTAATGACACTATTTCCATTGGAAATCGTTGTTCTTGCTATAGTTTGAATCTTCTCTTTACATATTTATCCTCTAAAACTTTTTTGTCTAACTAAGAACCAACCTTCTCAAAGAAACCAATCATCTTATATTAGAGGCCAACCCAATTTCCTTCATATTACAATGATGTATCCTCTATTCTCATGATTCTTGGGCTTCCAATGATCTTAAATCCTCGACCACAATGGTTCACCTTATCCTTTTCTTGGATCCAAGTAATGTCATGTCATCACCTCTTCAACTTCTTGTGCTCAACATTTCATGTTCCTCTATGTGCATAATCTTTTTCCTTCCCACATGAATGTTATTTTGCACGATGTGTTTCCTTTATGTTCCAACAATCATCTTGCACCTCCATAATTACCCGTCATTATCCATGCTCAATCCATCAACCCTCTATTTTCTTAAAATAGGAATACTTTTATATGCTCATACATTAGGTGATGAGAAGGAAATTTTAGCATTCTAATAATAGTAGATTGAGCTTCCTAATGATGTCAAAAAATTGTTTGGAGTAACGAGAAGGGTATGCAATGTCTTGTAATTGAGTTTTTATGGGATATATAGGAAGAACATTGATGAAACTACCTAAAGGTAGCATTAATGAAGGTAGACCAAAATTAACCCAACCTTGTGATCCTTTAAGCATTCAAATGAACCCAAAATCACCACCACACACTACACTATGATACTCATGAAGAATGATCTTAAATTCCTCCGGATCTAAGTAGTGAAGGAAAATACCATCAAAGAATAAATGGTGGAGGATCCCAATAGTGATAACAAGACAAGAAAATTTGAGGTTCAACAAACATTTGTTCAATAATGACATTTAATATTTGTAGTCTCTTGAAGATATTTAATACACAATATAAATTTAATAATCATGGGTGGACTTCATTTTTCCTTTGATATAAAGGACAATCTCATTTGATAACAATTCATAAAGAACCAACAACATTTAATCAGAGGTTAGAGGTCAAGACGTGTTTAGAAGGAACATAGAAACTGTGTCCATTGATGGAAGAATATGATATTTTAATGATGAAATACCTTTCACAAAATGAACTTTGATCAATGAAGGAATCAGAACTTGAAACATTGATGCAAGAACTCTAACCAATAAGAAAATTGATTAAAAAAAAAAAAAACTTTGATTAGGACAATAAATCTAATCAACAAAGGAAGTTGGAATTTTGATGTTTATCAAAGTTCCTATTAAGCATAGTACCTATTTGTAATGGTTCCTTTGTTGGTCAAATTTTATATAATAATTATTACCAGTAGGAATCATAATCAACAAGAACTTTGATCAAGGTATTGTTCATGTTCTTTTGTCGATTACAGTTTTAATTTGTCAAATTTCTTCTGGTTGCTTTGTTGATTAGAGTTCATGTCCCAAGGTCAGCCAAAGTTCCTATTAGTTAGAGTTCTAGGGAGATTTCCTAACCAAGAACTTTCATCAGCGAACTATGATGGAGAGGAATTTTGACCAAGAAGAACTTTGATGATGGAACTTGGATTGAAAAACATTGGTCAAATTTCTTGTCGGTCATGAACACCAACTAGGGAACTATGAAGGAAATTTGACTGAAATGAATTCTAACCAAAGTCAAGACAAGAACTCTAATTGATGAAGGAACAAGAGAAACTTAGATAAATGAAGAAATCTGAACAAAGGAATAGGAATAGGAACTTGGTCAAAGATCTTGTCAGTTAGTATTCACATTGATAATGGTTCCTTGGTTAGTCAGAGTTCTTATTAGTATGGTTCCTCTATTGGTTAGAGTTCTTGTTGGTCATATTTCCTTCATAGTTCCCTAGTTATATTTCCTTCAAAAATGTTCCTATTAGTCAAAGTTCTTATTAGAACCAAATAGAATTTTTGATTGATGGGAACTTTGACCATGTTCTTATTCCTATTCCTTTATTTAGAGTTCCTTCATCAATCAAATTTCTTCATTTGTAAAAATTTCCTCTTGTTCCTTTTTCAATTGGAGTTCATATTAACCCTTTGTCAGTTAGAGTTTGTCATTCAAATTTCTTGTCTTGACATTGATCATGTAAGTTGGAGTTCTCATTAGTCATAGTTTAAAGGAAATTTCATGACCAAAAGAAATTGATATGAAATTATTAATAATGGAACTCTAGCCAACAAAAGGAACAAGAGAATCATATTCCAATAAGACTTTTTTGACTATGAAGGTATTAACTAATAGGAACTCTAACCAACAAAGGAACAAGAGGAAGTAATATTTCCAATAGGAGCTTTGATTGATAGTAACTTTGATAAAGTAAATACGATTGACTTATTATTCCTATTATGCTATTCAAAGTTCGTTTATTGGTCAGAGTTCTTCATTTGTCAAGTATCCTCTTGTTCCTTTGTCAATCAAAATTCTTATCAATTTCTATCGATCATAATGTTGGACCTATTGATGTAGACTAGTGTTAGACCCCCATAAGTGAGGCACACCAATCTACATCAACAAATGCTAGCCCTCAGTGGGTGAGGTGAACTAGTCTACACTAACAAGTCAATCACCAAACTACACCAACAAGGATAACACAATGACTAATAGTGAATGACAAGAAATATAACTAATGGAGGAACAAGAGGAACTTTGACAAATGAAGGAAATCTAAATGAATTTATAGCAATAGAAATTCAATCATAGTTCCTTCATCAAAGTCCTTATCAAAACAATTACTTTCTCTCATTCCTTTGTTGGTTATATTTCTTGTTGGTCATATTCCATTCATAGTCAAAGTTTTTTGTAAGGAAAGTTCCCTAAAACTATGATCAATAAAAAAATTGGTCAATAGGACCAACATCAGGATGTGAACAATGGCTAACGAATGAATGACAACCACTGACGATAACTTTGACCAACAAATGAATAAGAGGATCTTTAACAAATGAAGAAATTTGATCAATAAAGGAACTCTGAATGAAGGAATAGGAATAGGAATTTGGTCAAATTTCCTCATTGGGCGAGGTGCACTAGTCTACACTGACAAGTCCATCAACAAACTACACCAACATGTATAGCACAAAGACCAACAATGAATGACAAGAAATCTAACTAATGAAGGAACAAGAGGATCTTTGACAAATGAAGGAACTCTAAATGAAGTTATAGCAATAAAAAGTTGATCATAGTTCCTTCATCAAAGTTCTTATCAAAACAATTACTTCCTATCATTCCTTTGTTGGTTATATTTCTTGTTGGTCATAGTCCATTCATAGTCAAAGTTCTTCGTAAGGAAAGTTCCCTAAAACTATGATCAATAATAACATTGGTCGATAGGACCAACATCAGGATGTGAACAATGGATAATGAAGGAATGACAACCATTGATGAGAACTTTGACCAACAAAGGAATAAGAGGATATTTAACAAATTAAGAACTTTGATCAATAAAGGAACTTTGAATGAAGGAATAGGAATATGAATTTGGTCAAAGTTCCTCATTGGGTGAGGTGCACTAGTATACATTACAAGTCCATCACCAAACTACACCAACAAGTATATCACAATGACCAATAGTGAATGACAAGAAATCTAACTAATGAAGAAACAAAAGGAACTTTGACAAATCAAGGAACTACAAATGAAGTTATAGCAATATAAATTCGATCATAGTTCCTTCATCAAAGTTATTATCAAAACAATTACTTCCTATCATTCCTTTGTTGGTTATATTTCTTGTTGGTCATAGTCCATTCATGGTCAAAGTTCTTCGTAAGAAAATTTCCCTAAAACTATGATCAATAATAGCATTGGTCGATAGGACCAACATCATGATGTGAACAATGGCTAACGAAGGAATGACAACCACTGATGAGAACTTTGAACAATGAAGGAATAAGAGGATCTTTCACAAATGAAGAACTTTGATCAATAAAGGAACTGTGAATGAAGGAATAGGAATATGAATTTGGTCGAAGTTCCTATTGATTAGACTTCTTATTTGGTTATGATGGGAACTATGATTGGAAAAAACTTTGATAAGGAAATTTAATGAGGGATATGAAGGAACTATGACTGATAATAACTTTGACCAACAAAGAAACCATACCAACAAGAACTATGACTGAAAAATCAACCATTACTAGAAAGAAATCTAACTGATAAGAACTTTCATCAAGTTCATATTCCTATTACTATTCCTTCATTCAAATTTCTTCATTTGTCAAATTTCCTCTTGTTCCTTCATCAATTAGAGTTCCTATACTAACTCTAGTCACAGTTCTTATTGATTTAGAGTCCCTTCATAGTTCCCTATTCATAGTTTTTAACTAACAATACCTCTAACCAATGTTTATCATTCAAAGTTCCTTCATCAAAGTTCTTGTTCGTTAGAGTTCCTATTGGTGATAGTTACTTTTCCAAACTTCTTGTTGGTCATAGTTCTCTATTAGTAATGGTTCTTTTATTAGTAAAATTTCATATCTCGATCCTCTTGCACTTCACCTAGGGGGGTCCAACACTAGTATACATTAATATTTCCAACACTATGAATGATAATGACCAATAGAAACTCTAACCAACAAAGGAACAAGAGGATCATTAACAAATGAAGAACTCTGAATGACGAAGAAAATTTGAACAAAGGAGCGGGAACAAGAACTTGATTAGAGTTCCTTCATCAAAATGTTCATGTCAGTAAAATTTCCTATTGGAACCATTAATTCATATCATTCATTTGTTAGTCAAATTTCCTATGGTCATAATGCTTTCATAGTCAAAGTTCTTGGTGAGGAAATTTTCCTAGAACAACAACTGATGGGAACTCTATCCAATAATATCAATGTCAGGACATAAAAATTTCCTGATGAAATGCTGAAATGACTAAAAATAACTCTAACTGACAAAGGAATAGGAGGATCTTTGAAAAATGAAGAAATATGACTAACAAAGAAACCCTAAATGAAGGAATAGGGAAATGAATTTGGCCAAATTTCCCACCGATTAGAGTTCCTATTTGGTTCTAATAGGAACACTAGCCAATAGAAACTTTGATGAAGAAACTCTTACCAAAATAATATGACTGAGGGGAACATTGAAAACCAAAGGAAAAATACCAATATGAACTCTAACTGACAAAGGAACCAGTACCAATGGGAATTTTAACCGACCATAATGGTGATTGATTTATTATTATTGTTCCTTCATTTAGAATTCTTCATTTGTCAAAGTTCCTAATGGGCCAAAAAATTTCAATAACATCCAAATGATTGGCATGGAAGTCTAAGGGATATTTTCAAATGAGGCATTCCAACAACGATCCAATATTATGGAATCCTTAGGACATGCTTAAATCACAAATCTAGGTGCATAACACTTTAGAGGTGATGTGCACTATGTATGCAAACTTTGTGAGTCAAATATATTAATGAAATTGTAGATAAGGAAAATAACCAACCATGAGTAGTTTTCTACTCAATATAGGATGTTGTTTTTGGTAACCACCTATTCTTATTGTTACGAGAAGTTAGGTAGAGTAATGTCAATCCTAGTAAAGTGTAGAGCGATGGGAATGATACAAAAAGGGAAATCAATGATTGATACCTATATACCTCAATTTAGAGATAACCACGAGAATAAGCATGACCCCCATGAAGATTATAAAGATCACAACTCACAATGTTGGTTATTGTAAATTTAGGAAATGAAAACAACATGAAATATATCTACTAGAATGTCAAAGTAAACAAGGCCACTGATAAAAATAAATAATTAATAGTTTGCAAATAAACTCATGAAAATAGAACCAAGATAAAAATGAAAGGTTATGGGCTATCCCCTTATGTGGGCCCTACCCAAGGCAGATTAGATCCTTGGAGTAACTCTAGTAGAACTAAACTATAGTATTTTTCTATTAAACACTCAAAAAATTACACAACATAGCAATTTCTATAGCTCTTGTTCTCTAAAACCTCAAAAATGGATCACCATAATATTATGCAAATTATAAAATGGAAAATCAAGGGGATAAGTCACCAATCCCCTCCTATATAAATACTAATATTTATTTATATGAGTCCCAACTAACCCAATCAATAAAATATATGATTAATGGGGGATTGTCTATCATATTCCCATTACCCGAGTGTAATTGAACATTGGGGGCCTCTTATTCCTCTTGTTGTTGATTCTATTTTGAAATGTAAATATATTTGGGAGGGATGGAGTTGTTCTAAAGTGAGTGTTGGTTTCCCATGGTGTGGTAGCTTGTGAAATCTATTCCATAAATCTAGAAGACAATATCCCTCAAATTCTACTCCATAGTTACTTTGAACTAAGTGCTTGGGATATGTTATCCCCATTTTGTGGGATATCTAAGGAGATTGTGTCTCGGGGCCCTCAGGTTGCAGATATGGAGTGTAGGAGGTCTCATCAAGAGCCAACCTATCATGATCATGGGTATCTAGCAGTATGACATTACCAACATCTGGCCACCAAGCCAGGGTAGTGGCTCTTAGTTTCTGTCTTGTGCTCTTGTGTATCGTTATCTCTTTGGTTATTGTCTGATGGAAGTGATGCACTAGCCTTGGAAGGCTCTTCTTTGCTATTGTGGTGGTTTGTCTTATATTTTTTCCTTGAATTAGTAAGGATTTTTACATTGTGTTGTCATTTGTTATTCAAGTCAAGGTTATTTGCTAGAGCTAGGTGGGAAGTATAAGGGCATACACCCCCACCTTAGCCTCCATCATTTTATGCTTAAGTATTATTGGTTTAATAAGGGTTTGCTAAGAGAAGTATAAGTCCATACACCCTCTTAGACTAAACACTAACTAGGAATACTTGCCTTGGGGAGTAAGAGGATTTACACCCCTAAGGAGGTAGTACCTCTAGCTCTTTATTTTATTGACTCCATTAACCCAATTATTAAAGGCACTAGTCATTACTTGTTGCATTGGAGAAACAAATTGTTGCCTTGGTAAATGTGAAATTTTCAATTTTTGAAGTTGTATCTTTGGGAAAGTGTTCCTTGAGCCTTTGGATATCTTGCCTCATTAAGGCGTCCCCTTTCAACCATAAATACTTTTTGTTGTTAAAAAACTAACATACGGCCATAAGGTTGTAGAAAACTAACCCTCTAACCCCTAATAATTTCTAAACTAACCCTATGAATTATATACAATTTTACCCTAACTCTCTACTAACCCTACCGCACTTATTGAGCTAGTTAGAAGTGGTTTCCAATGGCTGATTTTACTGCTATCAAGATTGGTTTGCTACAACCATAAGGTTGATAAATATCACTACAACAATATTTTGTTTCAGCCTTGATTTTTGTGCTAGAGCATTGCTTAATCATTGTTGAGTTGAGCTAACTTTCACTAGCTCGTGTCTTGTTTATTTTATCATATGCTTAGCTTATATTGCAGCCTTTGCTATCTTTATTGAGTTGATATATATCATTTAACTTTTTTGAAATTAGGGGCAACAAGATTAACTTGCTTGTCCAACTAACATATTACAAGCATCATTGGATTTCATTGTGTCTCAGGAAGGTACTTTGTTAGGTAGATAGAGAGGTAGTGAGGGGCCCTTAAGCCTTAAGCCTTACTTGGAAGCCCTTAAGCCTTACCAAGACTCTTTCCCAAGATTTTCCTATCGTACAAAATTGAACTCTATGGACATCCATTCATACTTATCATTTTTTCATCTCAATCTCCCCTAGAGTCACAGGGATTCCCCCCTTGAGGTGAATACCTCACCTCTAAAGTGGCGGGAACACCTACCTAAGGTGACAGTGGGTAGGTTCTCTCTAAGTTGTCGCCAATTGTTGGTTGGTTCGAGATTTTCCCAACCTACAAATTGTGTGATAACATTTTGGCACCATTTTCAGGGAGGATTTGGAATCCTCTTCATAACCTTAACGACACGTTCGCAAGCTATCCCTAAGCCTCTTCCTTTAGCTTGCCTAGAAAATCCACCCAATGGACGTTCCCTTTACACATTTCTTGATGATATCCTATTGAATCTCATTTGGTGACTCCACCCTCCCAAAACCCTTCCTCTTCCAAGCCTTTTCCCCCAGGCAGGTTCAAGCCTTCTAAGGCCTACCAAAGAAGGCCCCCTCTCAGGTCTCCCATTGTCAAAACCCTTTTCCACGGTACCCTTCCCCTTGATCCAATGGCTTACCCTTGGGAAAAGGACCTCTACAAACCCATTAACATGTCCACTATCTAGGGATACCCCAATGCAATGCCAAAAGAGTCTAACAAGTGGTTGTCAAAGTTCCAAGAAAACAATGTAGTGACAGTTGAGGATCATCTTTATGTCATGGGCCGACACATGGACAATGCAGGGATCAAACATGAGGATGTGTCCATGAGTCTATTTGCTTAATCATTGACCGAAGAAGCTCTTGATTGGTTTAGAGGCCTCCCTGACAATCATCTCACGTCCTATGAAGCTTTTTCCAACTTATTTAAGAGCAGATGGTCAACAAAGACAGACAATGGGACGCTTGGAGCTCAATTCAATCAGATAAAGAAAAAGGAGAATGAGACAATGAAGGAATTCAATACTATATTTGATAGGTTGTACAACCATATTCCAACATAATTTTGTCCTACATCCTCATCAGTTCGCCTTCTTTATATGAACGCTTTTGAAGGGAAATTCTACTTTATTTTGAAAGACAAGAAGCTCACATTGTTGGCACAGGCCAAGCCGTACAGTGATGACATTAAGAGAATCTCCTTCATTCAAGGATAGAACCTTTGCAGTACCCTCGTGCCAAGGCAGAATCAAAGACTAAGGTTTCCAACAACAATGTTCCTAATCCAATTTCCCTCTTGACCTAGAAAATAGATCAGATGAGTACTCAGTTTACCCAGGTACATAATCAAATTATGGGTTGTTTGACTACTATAGAGAGGAATCAATCTTCTCCCAGACTTCATATTTTCAGACAACATATAGATGCCACATGTTCGAAACCAAGGCCTCAACAAGAAGCAAAGGCCCCAGATAATTTCAAACTAGTTGGGACGGTTCAAATAGAATCTTGGTTCCTTCCATGCAAAGAACCTCACAGAGAATATGGATTCCCCCAACGAGATGAAGATTCTCCCAATGATATGAATTTCATGGTTATGATTTGCGTGTTCCAAAAGGAATAAGTCACACAAGAAAAAATCAATGAAGCGAGAAGCCGAGGAGAAAGAGAGGGGAGACTCCGGGCCTTGAATTAGTTAACAGATGATCATAAGAAGGAATTAAGGAGGAGAGGGAATATTTTACATACACCATAAGAAATAAAGCTTCATCCCCTCCATCACATCCGAACACTCCTCATCCATCAGCAGAGAAGGTGGCACCACCACTTCCACCTGCGGTACGTGAGTTTCTTCCTAAGACAACTCCTGCAGATGAGATTCAGTTGAATATAGATGTTGCAAGCATGTTTGGAAAACTGAATATGACGGTCCCAGTGACAGAAATGTGTAAGATCCCTTATGTGAAAAGGGAAATTTTGAAATTATTACAGGTGCCAACCAAGAAGGAAGACCCTCCTATCGTATTGACCACTATGTATCTCGATCAGTCGAGAGACATGAATCTTCCCTTCTATCTTTAATTAGGCATGAATGGCCTCCGCTTAAATAACTGCATGCTTGATTTTGGGGCCTCAGCAAATGTCATGTCATTGAAGGTGATGGAACAACTTGGTCTAAAGACAAGCTAACCCTATGGAAATGTATGCAGTATTGATTCTAGGAGGGTCAAGGTATTTGGGGTGTGTGAGGACGTTGAGGTTTTTGTGATCGATTTTCCACATATCAGCCTCCTCATGGACATATTAGTGATCGATGTTTCAGATCATTTGGGGATTCTCTTGACAAGAACCTGGTCCTCTTCCCTTTGGGGTTTTCTTAGCATGAGCCTTATCCATGCATACATTCCCATGGGCGATGGCACGTATGAGATCTTACACAGTCGGGAAAAGAATGATAAACATGTGATGGATCTTAGTGTCCTTAATTATGTAAATGAACACAATTATGATGTTTCTCCACAGATTATTGAGTATGATCCATATTATCTTCCCTTCATACAAGAAGACTCCAAAGAGATGTTTCTCCCATGGACAGATGAATACAAAGAGAAAATTTCAAAATACCATGRGAAGGAGTCGGGGTCTATCCATATTCTGAAGAGAGAAGGTGAAAAACATGAAGAAAACATCAAAGAGACRGTCTACACGGAGCCTCCTTCATATCCATGCATTGAGAGTACACCTTGTATCAATTTCAATGAAGGAAGTCTTGTGCTCATATGGGACAAAAGAAAGGGCAATCACATGTATGAACAAAGAAAAGACAATTCGTGGCTTGGCCCTTACGTAGTCAAGAAGAAGTCTGATAAAGAAACATATTATCTGACAGCCTTAGATAGGAGAAATATGTCATTACCAGTGGATGGATCTCTTCTCCAACCTTATGTTTAGGTCACATGACTTCTTCAAGGATCGTGCCCCAAGTAAGTAGTTAGGTCATCTTTCTTTCCTTGCATTTGCATCTCGATTCCTCATATTAGTTTAGATGCATTTCATATTTCATTTTTCTCTACTTGCATATTGATTTCATGCTTAGTTTAGAATTTTTCTTTTCTATATTAGTTTTCATTTTTGTCTTTTATATATATGGATGAAGGGTGATAGCACCACCCTAGATGCTCTGATGCTTTTTTTTTAGCTTTGGCAGGCACGGATCTACTAGGATATGTTGTGGTTCTCATGCACTCTATGATGAGCACACGTCCCCAATTAGGAGCCAGATGTTATCCCCATTTTGTGGGATAACTAAGGAGATTATGTATTGAGGCCCTCAAGTTGCATATATGGAGTGCTGAGAGACTACATGACCAGCAGTATCCACTTGTGCAGATGGAGACCCTTCTCATCAACACAGAGGTCATAGATTTTTAGGTGGCATCTACCACACTAGCTGGCTTCCGAGAGGCACTGGGCCTTGCTCCATGAGGTACAAGTCAGGTATTATGGTGAGTTTCATTTCAATATTTGAGGCATTTGAGTATGTTGTATCTTAGATTGCTTTAGATTTCATGACATATTCTTGGACATTATGCCTTTTTCCATGTTTCACCTTGGTGGTTGACATTGTGCCTTAGTAAGTGGTATTCCTCGGGAATGGCTTTGCTACTAATAAATCACTTGAATATCCATCGTACCGTTCCCAACCATGGTTACCACTTTTCATCACTTAAACCCCCCATTTCCTTGTCTCTTGAGATTTTAGGGTGTATTGACCCAAGAAGGGGTTGTCCCTCACTCTATGGGAAAAAGGGGTTGAACGCCCAGAGGGATTGTTGTTGGGTAAAAGATAAAAACATATGTATAAACCTTCCAGATGTTTCATCTAGGGATCCCCCAAGAAAGCAATGAAATGTGTATCTGTAAGAAAAGGGGGACCCAGAAGAATAAATGATAGAATGCTTAGGGAATTATTTGGAGGATAGGACGTCTCATCATGAGTCGGTCCATCATGATCATGGGTATCTAGTGGTATGAAATTACCATCATCTTGCCACCAAGCCAGGGTAGTGGATCTCAGTTGCACGACTGAGAGAAAGGGGTTCTCATCACGATCCAACCTTCTCATTTCCACAAGGTATTTGTGAGTGACACTGTCATTATTTGGACACCATGCCAAGACAATGGCCTTCAACTCGTCCTTAAAATATTAAAGAAACAAAGAATGGAAAAATGATGGGCTTGGAAAAATTGAATTGCAAACAAAGGTGACACACACCCTCTACAAAGGCACCCATGAATGAGACACTACAACCCCTTGTATTCCATGAACCCCGTGCTCATTGAGTCTTGATCCTTAACCACTTCATCCAATTTACATTGCTTAGAGAGGGATCACTTGGAAACACTCCTTGACCTAGGGCAAGATCTACCCAATAGGAACCCTCGTCAACACTCTCATATCCAAGTTTGGAAAGTCGCATAATATATGTGAGCACTTACTTGTTTGACAGGGTAATATTTGATGCACATGCTTAGGTGTCTCATTTATTGATTTGATTTATTCACCATGATGTTATGACTTGATATCCTTGGAGAGCGTGCTTATTTGTCTTTGCAGGACCTATTTGGTGGACAGTTTTGGAGGAACAAGCCTAGCTTAGGCTTCCATGGGGCTTGAAGCCCACAAGTTGGATGTCAAGGGCCCTCATGCCGAATGAGAGAGATGTACCTTTGGAGACCTAGAATATGACTTGAGAGACATGACCTAGCCCTCACATGCTAAATGTTTTACGTAGGAGAGGCAAAACGTCATCTTTTGGAGGCTTGAAATCATGCTTGAGGGGCTTGACATCACTTCCTCAACCCATGCTAGCACACATCAAGTACAAGCATCCATACAAATGATCCAAGTGTGTCCATGTCATCTAGGAAGTAATGCACTCCTCCATAATTCCAATTGCTCCTCCTCCAAAGCTAGGCATCATCCAAGCAGGTAGTGACCATCATGAAGAAGTCACCAAGATGTTAGGATATTTAAACTCTAGCAGTTAGTTAAGGTCAACTTGGTCTAACGCAATATTAGATTAAAGTGTTCTTTTAGTGTGTTTCCTTAGTGTGCTTTGGTTTATTTTCTAGCATATTTTATTTAATGATTGAATTTGACTTATTTTCAAGAGATGTGAATAATTCTTGATGTCTCAAGTGTTTTTGGGTGAATGATTATCTAGTTTGGAGTTTCATGCATTAATGATTTTTGACAAAATTAAAAGATTATTGCAACTCTATTTAAAATCTTGGACTATGCAACAAAAGGGGGATTGACCCATCACATTTCCCTTTGATCATGTTATCGCACAAGTTTAGCTTGGGAAAAGACTGACCCAACCACCAATTGGTGAAAACTTAGAGAGAAC
>SNQJ01S0010759.1:100093-116047 GCA_010110895.2 Picea sitchensis | reverse complement strand
TTTGCGTTCATCAATGTACTAGTTTTCTCATCCCATAGAAAACATAATGCACAACAAGGAAAGAATTGAGGGCTCTCCCCTTCTTCAAATTCTTTCTACATCGCCTAGGACTTTTCAGCCCAACTGAGTTATCTCTAAGGCCTCACTGTCTCTTCTCTGCTTTTGAAATTCTATTCCCTGTCGGGATCTTCCTGCTCTTTCCCTTGAGTCGCCTTGGTTAGGCCTCACCCTAACCCTTTTTGGGATACCGCATCATGCTTTAATAGAAACTCTTTGCTCATAAGGAATCATGAACATGTGCATCCTGCACACTTCCATTCGGTTATCAGAATGGTCAATATTCAATTGTTAGTCTTCTATTTAGTACATGATTCTTTCAAAATGTAATCCAGGATTCTTATATACGGACAGGCCTTGCAGCCCATTGTCCAACCTTCAACAATTATCAAGGTTGTGACTCTGCTCTTCTGACAAAGTCCTTACATAGTTCCTCCACCGGGAACTCATTCGGCATGCAACTCCCTTGTTGCATATCCATCACTATCTGTGATGGCCTCAAGCTCGAATTAGCTTCAGCTTGTTAATAAGAATTCCTTAAGGGACATAGACATACCTTTCTAGTATGTATTCCAGATTATGCATCAACACATGTTCTAGGTTTTTGCTAACTTACATCTATGATGTACTTAGCTATACTCATAATAGTAAGTCTGTGTGCAATTGCCATAGGTATATTTTACAGCCCACATGCATCTTTACTATTAAGATCAGTCAATTATGATTCCTTCACAATCCTTCTCATATAATGCTCAAAGGCTTAATCATTTGTCTCTTATTATGACAAGAGAGAATCTTTGCTCATTTACCCTTTCATCTAATTATATTGGTACTTCCTGAGGAAATGGAATACATTCCCCTCGGGCTATTATTTGGAATAGAACTTTCATGACTCCCCGGAATGGAGTCAGCTATGCCTCCATAGTATTCATTTAATCTGGACAAGAGCAATACTTACTTCACATTTCACTCATCAGGGCAATCATATTGGGCCTCTAGTATACTTATACTCTTACATTATACATGTGCGTTACTTTCACGTTTAATATCATTCATACCTTACTGGTATTAATATCAGGCTTCATATTATGAAGCTTCACAATGCATTAAACCCATGCACTCAAGTACAATTGAACACAGCTAAGTATTCATCATGCTAGTTCACGCCTTCTCCTCACGTGACCACTGACGGTGACCACGATCCGAACTAAAAGGCGCTTCGCATTTCGCAATTTCAGGATTCCTGTTGCAAGGAACTCTGGTTCCTCGATCCCCAAAATCCGAAAACCCGAAAGACCGACGCTAAGGTTTTCTCGGCTCTTTTATTCACATGACCCTTCGCTTGGAACCTGGGGTCCACCGTTTCCCAAAATTTTGACCCACGAGGGTCGTGCAACCTGGATCCCACGATCCAAATCTCTCTGCCAATCAACGGTCCTAATCAAATCTCGGCTTTCCACCTTTCGGGATTCTGGCGGAGTCTTCACCTCATAACTCTCGATTTCGAATCCCCAAAATGTGTATGTATATCAACGATCCACCGCCTGTCTCGATCCAATGACTCAGGTTGGATGTCGGGATTTCATGACATACGAGTTCTCAAAACTCTGCCCATTGACTTATAAACCTCCGACTCATGAAGATTCGATTACACCGAATCTACGGTTCAAGTTATCTGCTAACCAACGGCCCTGATTGAATCGATGATTTACCTTGTGCAACTTTGGGAAAGTCTTCACTTCTATTTTCCCAATAGTTGAAACCTCGAAGCTCTAGATCAACGACTCTCGTTGATTCCAATCTAACGGATACTATTCCTCCTGAGTTTGCGAGTGATGAGAGGTTATCATCCTTATCTTTTTCGCTGATCTACTAGATCTAACAGTTCACAGAATTTCGGTATTCCTCCCTCCGAGAATTCCACCGTCCGTTCAGATTTTCAATGACTTCCAGCCATGAACTTGGCATCAAATCTTCTGGAATCATCCTCTGTGTTCAACCTCCAGAGATTTCAAACTTTAACATAAGCTTGTTTCTATATGCACTCCCTATGCTCTATATGCACACTCGGCATACGAAATTTCCCCGCTATCTCTTATGAGATTTTAAGTTACTTACAGGACTAATCTCATAGTCATAACTCATACGGATGTTACCCTCTCTTTATGGGAACAACCAACAAGGGTCACTCTTGGGAATTAGCAACAGTCCCAAAGGGCTCCTCTTAATCTTGTTTAAACAGATTATCCTTGTTGTCGATTCTAACCATTATAGGTCAAATAATCTGACCCTACATATTTTCATCAGTCCTCTCAATCGTGAGGAGTTATATGCTCAGGGTTTAGTCTTTAATAATGTAGTAATTATAACTTTATAAGGATCCTACTAGTCCTTACCAGATTTCCTAAATCATGAAGGATTTCTTCATGAGGATCTTAATTCTTACCTAACCAGCCATCTCAATTGCAAGAGACTCTACCTACTTTAGTAGGTAGCCATCGTCACACTATAACATAACAACTCAATTCATGTCCCTTTTCTGGCTCATGCAGCTTCATAGCACAATTTATTCCACCTCTCTTATTCATACTTAGGTCTTATCAGTAATATTGATCAATGCATCCCTACTCCTATAAGAGTAGTTATCATTTTGACAAAGGAACAATATAATTCCTTTGCTGGAATTCCGTAGAAATTCCAAAATTACAATTTCATTCTGCAGTCCTTCTCCTTGAAGAGAAAATGCGGATAACAATATCTCCTTATGCGACTCGTACATGAGTCCAAGCAGGCCAAGTGTTGTAACCATGCTCTGATACCAATTTGTCACATACCCACCACGGAAAAAATAATTTTTTTGCTCTTCTTCAAGGGATAGAATCCCCGAATTCCTACAGGGGCCTAGCGCAGGCTAGCCCTTCCCTTATCCACCTCCATGTGATCGTTGGTTATGACCACAGGCCAAGCCAAGAGGCACCTTTCACATTTCATGACTCAACGATGTAAGAGAGTCAATTCTTTCGACTCTTCAAACCCCGAAACCCGAAATCTTACCTTCGATGAGATCGACAGTTGCGAATATCCCCCTGATCTGACGGTCCTGGCCGTATCAGGATTTCGGTAACCAGGAGTTCAAAATGCAGCGACCCAAACCACTAGTCACTCCATTCCCCGAACTTCGATAAGCGAGTTCTCGTACGAGATCCAACAATCCTCAATGATTAGGATCCAACGGTCCAGATCTTTTCGGAGTTTTGTGAACTGGGAGTTCACGATGCAGCGACTCCAAATCTCTTGTCACTCCAATCCCCAAATTCCGATATGGGATTTCATGTATGATATCAACGACCCTCGTTAATCTGGATCTAACCGTCACTATCCCTCCTGAGCTTAAGGGTGTTGAAAGACACTCATTCTTAATCGTGCGTCGGGGTTTCATATATCGGGATTTCGTGACTTGCAAAGATGAGGGGTCTTGCCCTCTGGTTTCCCAGATACCGAAACGCTGAAACTTATTCATGCTAAACCAGCTCATCCACAGAGCACATCGGGGTTTCGTATACCAGGATTTCGTGACTTGCGAAGACGAGGGGTCTTGCCCTCTGGTTTCCCGGGTGCCAAAATGTCGAAACTTATTCACGCTAAACCAGCTCATCCATAGAGTGCATCAGGGTTTTGTATACCAGGATTTTGCGACTTGCGAAGATGAGGGGTCGTGTCCTCTAGTTTCCCGGATGCCAAAACGTCGATCGAAAGCCATGTGTCTTGTGCCGATGGACGGTTCCGAATACTTTGGGACTTTCAGCACTTTGTCGAGTCCACTCTCCTGCCTATGCAAGGGTTAAGATCAATGGTCAATAGAGCTCCGATAGGTCCTTGGATCTATAGTCCTGGTTCCCATTGTTACTTGCGAAGGCTGAAGGGGTCGAGGTATTAACGCCTTCGTTCCTTCCTCCAATATAACGGTCGGGATAGACCTCAGATCCTCCGAAAGGATCTCATCCGTTCATCTAGCAAACGAAAGGGTACTCTCTTTTGGTATTTGAAACTTTGTATCCTTCCTGAGCTTCGTCAGTTATGGAGGACTTGAAAGCTTTACGCTCTTTCTCCTGGACTTGACTCTTAGAAGAGTCTTCAGCACAACTATTTCACTCCTTCATCAAGGGGTTTTGGGGTTCTATTTGATCGTAGAGAGCCTGTGCATAATTGCACTACCTCTCATGAGCTTAACAAACTCTGTCTTCCAAGGGACTCAGAACGACTAGGTGAGTAAACCATCATACATGCAGCTACGCCTAAGGTCAACAAGCTCATAGTTCGTGGCTCTAGCTTAAGAAACTACAAAACTCAAGAGTTTATGAGAACAAGTCATGTCTGAACCATATAATTCCTTCTTTCCTAATTATACAATCACGCAAAAATAGAAGGGATACAGTATATCCATTAAGCATTCATTCACATTCCTAAAGGCATACGCAATATAACCAATTCATACACAGTTACGACTAAATTACACAGGGGAGGAAATCGCTTATCTATTATAGGTAGGAAATTGCTTATCTATTGAAAACATTCCAGGTTTGAACTATTTGTTGGCTACTTGGTGTGTGTGAGGTTTCATTTCAAAATTAGCAAAGAAAAGGAAAAAGTATCTTCCACTCCCATAGCTAGATTTCATCGAATTGAAAATTTGCATTATCATCTTTGCATTGCTTGGTTGGGTCAAGAGTCACAACATCACCAAAAGTTTCATCTACTTCCCTTGGACTTAAGCATCAACCATTAAAAGAAAAAGCGTAATCTAAAATTCATTAGACACTTTTATTTTATAGTGAACTAACATCAGATAGGCTTAGGGCCCTGTATTAGGATTTGAGAGTAAACTCTCCAAGGCCAAGAAAATGAAACTTAGGAGTCATTAAAGAGTGATAAACCCATTCTTCATACTAGTGTGTCGGGATCCTCCTGTAACACGAGAGTTAAGCATGAGGTCGCATTGGGGCAAGTAGGGAGATTACCCCTCTCTGTTTGTTATGGTGTTTGTGGTACCACTTCGTTTGCTACGTATATGGTGGTTTCGTTGGTTAACACCTTCGAAGCTTCGGGCTTACTTACCCTGCCCTTAAATGCGATTAGAACTACAATTGGTTGCTCGGTCATTGATTGTGAGGTAGTAGCCTTAGTGACCTTTCCTAGGTAACCAAAAAGGTGATTGTAGGTGAGACGTTCATGTAGTACCTGGGGAAAATGTATGTTCACAGTATTGGTTCCCATGGAGGGTGACCACCTTAATAAAGGGTGCTTGGACTGGTCAGGGTTGTTTTGTGGAGATCATTGTAACTACTCTTTATACCTTCACTAGACAATCTTGTGGGGAATTCGCCTCCCCCATATGGTTGGTCCTCGGAAATCCCCTGAGCCAATTGGTTTGTTTTTTGTTAACCTAGATTGATTAAGGGTGTGTTTTTTGAGTTCGATTCTAGGTCAGCCTTATGTTGAATTATGTTTCAATTTGCACATAGTACATTCACCGTGGCTTAATCACTGCTTCGATCCCATTGACTACAAGGACTTGAGCCCATCACAGAGATGAAACCACCTCTAAAGAAATGCGAGATAGGTGAGAAAGAATTCGAAAGGCATTATCTCTAGTTTGAGAAGATTGGTTTGGTCGAAGTAGAAGTGGTAAACAAACATCCTCCACCAAATTTTAACCCTCCTTTGACTAAGCCAGACAAACCTCTACTTGTCCAAGTAAGGGAAATTTTTAGTGAACCTTTTTCTTTGTTTATTCATCCTCCCACAATGTTAGGACCAAGTGTTTCATCGAATGTAGTTGAGCTAATGAGACCATCATCAAGTGGAATTGGGGGAAATCCACTTCGGGGCAGCCCCATAATGTCCATGTTACCATCTCTTAGAACCATTGGACCTACATCGTGCATGCCTTTTTCTACAGGCCTCTCAATCAAGGGGACGTTGACGGTGTCATCCTTTCCATCAATCATTATACCTATAATTCATACGCTTATCCCATCCATTTTGATGCCACTTTTGGATCCTTTTCAGGTAGGGGGCGAGCTTTGGTTTCAGCATGGGAGGAATAAATCCTTCCACCTCCACCAATCCTATGAGCGTCTTGACATCATTAGGTGCAACTGTATTATAACACCCTTGTTTCCCTCAACCTGTAAATATAATTGTATTTTACAAACAGACTATGGGAAGACCTATTATGATGAAAATATTTATGTTGTTAATATAAATAAATAAATCAAAAAAAAAAATGAATGTTGGCTAACTGCTGAAGGTATTTCCTACACAGGTTATGATGCCATGAGAGCGGAAACAATGAGAAAATTTCCCTTACCAATTTAATATCCAAGAAAAACCCAAATTGCCCATTTTTCTAGAATTTCAGTTAATCAAGGGAAGTTGTGGTTGAACTACCAACTTCCCACATTTATGAAAAATAATGGGTGTTGTACCAGAACTTCCTTGCCTCATAAGCATGCGAAGAAAATTACCCATCTAGAGGATTCTAGGTTGACCCACAAATTGGGGGATTTGACCCACAAAATCTTGCTAAAGAAGGAAAGAAGCAAGAGAAAATTGCGAGAAGAGAAGAGGAGTTAGTTAGTTGAGTATGGGAACCATTTTTTCTTTAGTTAGTTGAGTCTGGGAACCATTTTTTTGAGTAGAGAGGAGTGTGATAAATCCTCTCTAGTTGTTAGAAAACAAAGAGAAGAGAGAATGAACACTAATGGGCTATCCTCAAGGTGACCATCAAGAGGAAAAGCATGTAGGTTCTTTGGTTCCCAAAGAGTCAGAGGAAACAAACCTATCGAAAAGTAAGAATTATTGGGAGGTTTTTCAATCAAGCTAAGAAATGAGCCAGGAGGAGTTTGAGGATTGAGTGAGAAATCAAAATAGAATCTCTTGCTTGGTGGATAGAAAATTTGACTGTCATGTTCCTATGGGAGGAGATTAACCTTCGTCCTTGTTGTTGTCAGGAGCGTATGATCTAACTTCTCTCTCATGGCATCATGATCCGCTGGGTGACCAAAGAGGAATACATTAAGAGAAACTATGCCTATGGTTGGGTAGAAATGGACACCTTAGTAGTTCTTAAACCACCCCAAGTTTCAGATAAGTGTTTTTCTATGAGTTTTGTATTGTCTTGACTGATTTATTTTATAATATGGATTTTAAGTACTAGATGATTGTTGAAACTATTATCATGTTTAAATAATGAAATTTGTGACTCTGATTGCCTGAATAACTAGGAAATATGAAGATAAGTTTTGGAAATCATATTATGTCAATGGTTTTCTGCCTGCCCCTGTTTGGAAAAAGAAAGTTATTAGTAAGGGGTTCTAAATCAAATTTGGAGCAGAATGATGGTTGATCACATGTATTAGCCTATATGAACTAATTCTCAAATGTTAGTAAATCTCAAGCCACCATAGTCATCACAAATCAGCTTGGGAATTATGAAATTGTAATTTTCTGTTAGAAACTTGAAGGTTAGGCATAGGACTTTGGCCTCTCTATTGGTCTGGAAATTCTACCAAACTTAGAACTTGAAGGAAGATCAGCCTTTGTTTGACAATAAGAGAACAAACCACACATTATAGAAGAGGCAAAGTGTTTTTACAAATAAAAATTAGGAAAGGGTTGAGAGTGCACTTTAAAAATTAGGAAACGGTTGAGAGTGCACTTTAAATTTCTAAATTTGGAATAAAATGGAATTTAGAAATTGACATATTGTGGATAATTTAAATTCCCTTAGAATTTGTTAAACAGGGGAAATTTACCAGAAATTACCCAGAAAATTTGATGTCCAAAGGGAAAGATTGGGAATAGTGACTAACCCCTAAAAATAAGAAAGAAAATTATTGAAATTAGGAAATTGGTAAATTTTGGTAAAAACATAAATTTACCATGGAGGATTTTTTACTCCCTAGACATATAATATGGGAAACAAGTTAAGAAAATAAATCACATGAATGTATAAATGAAAATGTGAAAATCCTATGTTTTCTCGGCAAAGTTGAGAAAATGGTAAGTTTTGGTAAATAATGGTAAAATTCCTAATTTACCATCTAAATACCCTAATATTTAAATCATAAGGTTGTAAACTATTGTATTTACAAACTAGAAATTAATTGCCTAGTGCACGAGTAATGGAGAGATTTGAAATCTTTCCCCTTTGCAGAGAAATTTTTAATTCTGTTAATATTTTTCCCTATTTATAAAATAAATATCTTGCACATGTAGTTTAGTTCTCTCGAAGAAATTTTATTAATGGAGTATTTCCATTTATCAGCGTTCAAATATCTTGAGTTTATAAATCCTCGTAATTTCTCAACACATGAATATGTGAATAAATACTTATTTATTTTTATTATATTTTTTCATTCCGACGGAACACAGAGAAGAGAGCCAAGGTTCAAAATGTGATTGCCAATGGAGTCAAAACAATACAATATTAAAACATTAACTTATGCCTACCTGTGATTGGCTCTCGAAGCTGATCATTCAGAGGTTTGAGATGGGAGCATTTGAGTCGTTGGAGTGATGGCATGATTGTTGTGAAATTTAAATATAGTATAAGATTTACCCTTGCCTTCGTATGATTGGTCATCAAAGTAATAAGAAGGGAGTTAACGCACAGATTGCGATGGCCTGGAATGTATGTATATTTTAATGATTAAGTACTATAATATTTTATAATATCATGTGCATACATTTTCAAAGTTTACCATCGGACATAACGTGATTTTAATTATATTATAATATATTACCTTTCTCTTATGTGGTGATCGGTGGTGGGAGTCTTGAGTTTAATACATGCATTCCAAGCCCGAATGCATATAATATTCGATATTATAATAATCTAACACAAACATCAAAACCTTTTTGAGTTGAATTTTGGAGTTGACCATTCAGAAAAAATGGAAGGGAGTTGTCAAATACATCGTTGAGTGAGCCTATGCACCTTATGGTGACATGGTGAGTCGTAATGGGTCCATGTGTCGAGTGATACTAAGCCACATGTCACATCAAGAGATGAAGTATTGATGTCATGGATGACATGGCTTGCCAACAAGGCAGTTAGGATGTCCTTAGGACAACATATGTCGATCATTAATAGGTTGATGAGTTGAGTGGGGTCCAGTAGAAAAGGTAAACCTTAGGTGTCGGATGGATCTTAACCGTCAGTCAGAAGATCTTGAGTGCATCAAGACCGTCCATCGAGGAGAAAGGAATATTCCCTGATACCTTGGGTTCGGGATAGTGAGACTGCGTGAACTGTTCAAACTCCAAATGGATGGAATCGAGAGGGAATATTCCTTGATACCATATTCGTCGAAGGTAAGCATAGAGTGCGCGGGGAGAAGGATCGAGCAATGATGGTTGTAGGCCCACGTGGACTGGGGTTCCACCATGGCAGGCTAGGTTAGTGCCACATTAGATCCAAGGTGTCGACACATTAGTTGGAGTGGACAATGAGATTTCACGTGGATACCACGTGGCAATAAGAGAGATGTCGCCTATGTAAACCCAAGAACTTGGGAAGGTCACAACTTTCATTCCAGAGCTCTATTTTGGGCGAAGTTGTTGTCGTTGGAAAGCTCTTGACGAGCAGAAGACGATGGAGCTATGAAAGGAAGGAAGTAAGATCATTTAGAAAAATAAAAAATTGAATACCACATACCTTAAAAGACACTTAGGGGGTTGGGTGCATTACATAGTGGTATCAGAGAAGGAAACAACACTTGGCCTACTTAGGCTCATGAAAGAGTCGAAAAAAAAAATCTTAGAAAAAAATGACGGGGAGGGCACCCTACCCTACCCTATTTATTAGAGCATGATTCAAACACTAGGCCTGGATGGGCCAGAGAACAATCATGAGACTAGTTTACCAAGGCCAAGATGAGCCTATTGAAAGTGTTTACTACCGCAAGGATATTATCTTCATAAGCTCCTTGAGGAGAAGGATTGTAGATTGAAATTTTGTCAAGAATTTACTCAACAAAATAATCGAATCCTACTGGATTGCAGCAAAAGAATCATATCGTTGATTTGAGGGAATGGTATCCCCTCCTACATGAGTGAAAATATCTTGATAGGCACTAATAGAAAGACCTGGATGTGAATGGCAGAAACCTGTTATAGGGATGCTTGAGTCCATGATGAGAATGGATGGAATCGGTTGCAAGGTTTCCTACAAATGTGGGCTAATGAAGTCTCTGGCAATTACAATAGTTGCTTAAGTGAGAGATTAGGAATTTTGAGTATAATTCCCTGTGTCTAGAGACCTTATGGAAATATTTGAGGTCGTCTTACTTGACCTGTCATAATTGAAACTTGCTATTGTCATAATCCCCTTTAGCAAAGTAAAAAGGAGCCCTATGGGTTGTGAATAACCTTCATGAAAGAAGTAAAGTGACATGATCAAGTTCGGGAGCTCATGGTTGTGCTAAGGGAGTGTATATCCCAAATAACTTAGGGTGTTTCTATGCAAGAGGTAAGCAATTGGAATATGTCTACACTGCAAGCATAGGTGAAATGCTTGGTGCACAAGGATATGTTAGATTGCATATGGAAAAATATTGAACATGCAAATTAGACATGTTATAACCTATGGTGGGTTGTAAGGTATGGTCTATTGATGGATCTTTTAGATGAGAATGACCTAATGTCAGCAAGAGTTAACATCAAGAATGAAATTTGGATAATGTTGTGACCTATTACCTTATTAAGATATGATTATAAGGATTAATGAGAGACCGATACAAGATCCGATTAAGGAGTTGTTGGAACACCTTTAGATGACTAGTGGGTGATATTGACATCCAGAGGTGGATGGTAGCCATATGGATATGGATTGGTATACTCAGATAGAAATAAGGAGTTTAGGAAAAGATTCCATTGTAGAGATATGTTGGCCAAGAATGAATTGAGGCATGAGGAAGAGACTAGAAGTGGTTATCTTACTGCCTTGGGTAATAAAGTAACTACCCATCTGAATTCTGATTTATGGAAGGTTTCTTACAGTAAAAAAAGAAAAAATGGCCATTGTTGGTTGTTTCCATGTAGAGAGGGTAGCATCAGTATGAATTATGACTGTGAGACTAGTCTATTGATTGACTATAAGCTCTCACTAAAGAACATTGATATTAAAACTAAAATATCAATGTGAATGAATGAGGTGAAAAGGTGCAAGTGATACACCTACATATATACAAAATATATGTATACATGCTTAAAAGTATAATATGATTGCCCGATCAAGTAGGTTGTGAGGCAAGATGTGTACATGCCAGATCTGAGCAATGCCATGGATGTATGGTTAACCCTATGTTGGAGGGTCTAATTATATCGACAGATTAATAACTTGAAGAGGATGTGTCCCATTTCCTCAAGAAAAACTAGAGTAAATTGTTGAAAGGATAAATGAGCAGGGATGCTTTGTTGTCATGATAAAATGAAACATGATTATGCCTTTGATGATTTCTTGAGAATGAATTGTGGACAATCATGAATTAAATGATTTTAAAGTAAATATGCATGTGAGTTGTAAAGTATACCTATGGTAGACACACATAGGCTTATGATGATGCATGTGGTTAAGTGAGTTATGAATGTAAGTTAACATAACAATGAACATGTGTGGATGAATAATCTAGATGCATAATAAAGATGCATGCTTATATCCCTTATGGAATTTTGAGTAAACCTCTGAGATAATGAAGTTGAGGCCACTCCAGATAGAGATGGGTGTGAAATGGAAGAGTTACATGTTGAAGGAGTTCCATGTGGAGGAACTATGTAAAGACTATGTCAGGAGAACAAAGACACAACCTTAATGACTATTGTGAATTGGCCAGTGGGATGCAAGCCTATCTATATAAGAATATTGGATTACATTCTAAAACATAATGGATGAATGGAAGACTAACAAATGAACGTTGACTATTCTGATGTCTAAATAGTAATGTGCAAAATGCACAGGTTCATAATTCATTGTGAATAAAAATCTTGTTGTTGTAGAATGTTGAATTATCCAAGAAGGTTAAGGTGAACCTAACCAAGACTACTCAAGGAAAAGAGCAGGAAGATACCAACAGGGAGTAGATTGCAGAAGCAAAGAAGGAGAAAAGGAGGAATATTTTTCTCACTTTAAAATTATGAATTTCTTAACAGAGTTGTAAGCCTTAAAAGAACAGTTGTGAAAACAAGTACAATTGGTGAAAGGAAAATGAACAAATAAGTATAAACTTGATTAAAGCCATGAATGTGTAAATGCAGTGATGCCTTGGGAATAACTAAGTTAAGATGAAAAGTCTAGACCGTGTAGAAGGAGTTGGAAAGAGGGAAGAGCCCCTCAACTCCTTTTATCTTGTTGTGTACTATGTTTCTTTAGGATGAGAAGTTGATATGTTGTTGTGTGTGAGTGTTTTAGCATGATAATGGTGATAATTGTGTGACTGTACAGACAACTAGAGATTTGATTATGTTTGCACTCATGAAAACATTGAGGGCAATGTGATATAGTGCATATCGATTTGTTGGGGCATATATGAAAAAGTTTTATTGATTTAGATACATGCATTTTAGTTAGCATGACAACTGACATAATTTGGAATGTGATAATGCATGTTTTGTGTAGGAAATGATTGGAGTTGTTGGGAAATGACAACTGCCAATGGTAGATAACCTATGGTAAAGGATATATGCAAGAAAGTTGTTGTTGAAATATTGTTTAAGGGACTTTGGGAGCCCCATGGAGCACTATTGATGAGGCAAAAATAAAAAAAAAGGGTGATGGCAACCAAAACAAGTATAAAAATGTTCATGCCTATGTGGCATAAGGTATGAAGGGATTTGGTAAGAATCCCCTCTGAAGTATTTTAATTTCTTATTGATATACAAACAATTTTCAGTGTCTATTGTATGCCATTGCTACCCAAGCAAGGTAAGATTCAGGAAAGAAGAATCTAAATAATAGAGAGAGGAAATCTATACTAGTCAAGGATTATTAAGAATCCTTGCAAGAAAATTGATGAATCACTAGTTTCATGGGTACATTGACCAATCAAGAGTGATTGGGAACAAAAGTGATCATAGGCAGCACATTGAATTGAATGCATTGAGGAAATGCATGCTTACATAAGAGGGAAGACAATAGACTTCCCATTCAGGAAGGAGGACCTTCCAATACTCTACCTGAATTGTAAAGGTGTTAAAGAAAGGAAGTGGGTGGCCATGAGTATTGGCACCATTAGCTAGCAATAAAGAAATAAGTGTTTAGATGCAACCATATGAAACTTAGGTTTCATATTATAATATGTTAAATTGAGGACATGATCAGTTTGTACCAGAAAGTACAGCCCTGGTGTAATAATGAACAAGAATGAATAAGCCATATGGTGAAGAGGTTGGTTGAGCTCCAACACACCAAGAAAAAGTGTTTGTCATAAAGTGTGGAAAACTTGAAATCAATGCAAGGGTGCATTATGTATTAATGTGGCCATGAACATTGGCAGATTGATTAAAGTCATTTAATATTTGAATTGCATTTGGAAAATTTGGTACGCTGAAATGATGCATGTGTAAAGAATGATATGTCCTTTTTCTTTGTATCATTGAATAGATGAAAATGATTTGGTTGTTAATATGCACAATTTTGAATATATAATGTGCATGATGAGAACTAACAACTTGTTTGGTTGTGTGAAGATGGAGATGCAGGAAGAAGGGTCTTGGATATGGCAGCATAAGTAAGCCCATAAGGAAGACCAATGCTTGTTGAGACAATTTGTTATGAGAAGAGAAAATCTCATACTTGTGAATTTGTTTCTTGTGTGGAGCAAATCTGAAAATAAAAATGTGGGATTTGGAAATCTATGGGAGACATATTTGAAAGAAATCCTGAATTGGAATTGATGATAACACCTCACGGTTACTGTATGCATGTGATACAAGGGAGATGAAAGATTTGTCCTAGAGGGACAAAGGATGGTTGTCAAGTTGGAAAGCATGGAAACGGGCTATTGTTGTGACATGAGAACCTTGTGATAATACATGATCGTTATAGAACATGTTGTGTTGTGGTAACACAGGTCAGAGGGACACCTCGATAGAGTAAGTCAGAGGGAGGCCTCGGTTGTAAGAATCAGTCAAGTCTTGGAAACTCTTCTTGTGTGAGAAATACTTGGCAAGGCCAGATGGATCGCCTAAGGGACTGTATACCAAAGAAGGGGATGCATGAGCCTGGTCCTGAAGGGTGAGTCACTACAAGGAAGAGGAGACTTTGATAATTCTTGCAAATTATTTGTTGGGATCATGCACAAAATGGGTATTTCAAGGAAAACAATGGGCCAAGTTAGTAAGACAGCCAACTAGATGTGGATCCATGAAATTACACAGATAAGTATTGTGTTGATGTGAATATTCCTCTTGAGTTTTGAACAACAATAAAATATTTTTACATGAAATTGTGATTAATATGCTTGTTGCTTGAAATTATTGTAGGCATGTGACAAAGGCCAAGAGTCTGGAAAGGACCAGACTAAGAAAGAGGAACAACATTGCTAAAGTAACTAAAAGAATAATACATGATTGGTTTTGCTGAAATGAAAAGAACACCGATGACAGTGTTCCTTTAAGGGGGGAGGGGATTATAACACCTTTGTTTCCCCCTACCTGTAACTATAATTATATTTTACAAACAAACTATGGGCAGACCTGTTATGATGAAAATATTTATGTTATTAATATAAAGAAAAAAAGGAAATTGTTGGATAACCGTGGAAGGGATTTCCTACACAGGTTAAGATGCCATGAGAGGGGAAATAGTGAGGAAAATTCCCTTGCCAATTTAATATCCAAGAAAAAACCAAATTGCCATTTTTTCTAGAATTTCAGTTAATAAAGGGAAGTTGGTGGTTGAACTTGGGAAGATCACAACTTTCGTTCCATAGCTCTATTTTGGGAGAAGTTGTTTCCGTTGGAAAGCTCTTGACGAGCAAAGGACGTTGGAGTTTTGAAATGGAGGAAGTAAGATAGTTTAGAAAAAGAAAAAATTTAATACCCCATCCCTTAAAAGGAACTTAGGGGTTTGGGTGCGTTACATGTACCTTTTGGGTGGAATATTTCTAGTGATTTTGGGTCTATCCCTAGTCAAGTTCGGGGCAGTAGTACATCAAGAGGTTTCAACTTTCCTTGGGTTAGCATGCCCTTCCCTGGGGGCCCATCCCTTTGGGGGGAATTTTCACCGTGGAGAGGTTTTCCCTTTGTTAACACATCTGGTCCTAGGGGTTTCTTCCCATGGACTAACTTTGGGAATATTTTTCCTGGAGGTTCCGCATTTACCCCTGGGGGAATGTTTGGTTCTAGGAGCAATCATGCTCTTAAAAGTGTTGCCATTCCTGAGGACCACTTACTCTTCAAGAATTCCTCAACCCTCCAGTAGTACAAATATAGGGGGATTGCAAGGTCCATTTGGGATAGTAGAGACTTCACCTCCCTTCTAATACTCATTTGCGTTGATACATTTCCTTAAAACATTAGACTTACTTGATTTGTCACAATTGATGAATGACCCTATTTCCAATGACCTTTTATGGTCGGAAATTATTTCCAAGTTTCCATTAGATATCCTAAAGTTTGACGGTAAGTCGGGAGAGGACCCTTCCAGGCACATCATGACATACCACTTGTGGTGCTCATCCAACTTGTTGATGGATGATAATGTGAGCTTGCGTCTTTTCCAGAGATCCTTGAATGGAGCTGCCACCAAATGGTACATTGAATTAAAAGGTGGTTCCTTTAAAAGCTTCAACGACTTGGAAATGGAATTCTTAACACATTACCAATTGCCCATAC
>SNQJ01S0010759.1:87534-98646 GCA_010110895.2 Picea sitchensis | reverse complement strand
ACTATCTTTGTTGCCGTGGAGGTCTTCAACGCAGCTATTAAGTATAATTTGTTACTCGGGCATACTTGGTTCCACAAGATGATTACATTTGTCTCGTCGGTCTTTAGGGTCTTACGCTTCCCTCACCAAGGGAAAATGGTGACATTCAATCAACTTGCGTTCTGCACCCCATACTTTGGATCTAATGTGGGGTCAACATACCCTTTTTCGAATATACTCAACAATATTTCATGAACGTTGGTGCAAGGATGTTCAAAGATCCTTCGTTGATGGGAATTTTTCCCTTTCCCTCACCATCTCCTACTGCACATATTGTGTCGATCAACATGATTTCATTAGCTACCAGTGGATCCCTCAACTCTGTTGATCCTTGGGTGGTACCTCATTCCGAGGATGTTGAATCATATGGAGCATCCATGCCACTCATCACGGTTGAGATTTCCAATCTGGAAATCCCATCGACATCTGTTGATACCGGTTAACACCTCCATCCTCATATGGAGTGTGATCTACCTACTTCTCTCGAACGTGTTGTTGACTCTCCATGTTCACATGATTTCCTAGATATTGAGTTGCCTTCAGAAGAGGCCATACTGGAATTCATGGCTTCCATAGACAAGTCCAGGGAAGATGAGCATCACCAAGAATCCATCCTCCCTTATTTGGAACCGATTAGAGTTAGCATCATGAGTTGTGACCTGAGACTAGGGGAATTTTCTTTGGCATCTAGTAGACCTCCTAGCCTTGACCTTTTTCCACCTTGGTTTTATTTCTCAGAAATTGCCACTTAATTCTATACTACCCCTTCCATCGAAGATCATGTTTCGTATTTCATTCATGTATTGATGGATCCCATCAAGGAGCTTCCCTAGCTCGCAAGACTACTCACAATGATTATCTTCGTACGTAGAAATCCATTCCTATGTGGTATGGCCCCAACAGGGTGTGTCATATAATATTTGGCCTGAGCCTAGAAATGGGCTCTACTTGGTGTGAAGAATCAATATGTGTAGTGTCTTGTACATAGGTGTGTTGCGTGACAGCTTTTTTTTGCATATACCATATCCAAAAAATCCAAAAATATTTTATTTTTTGAGATTTCACTATGCGTTTTGAACCCTAGAATCTAGTTTACATGTGTTGATAGGATTATGAGGACTTTTTTTTATGAAGATGGAAACATCTACTAAACTTAAGGTACATGCTTTCCAAACAGGAAATAGCATGCCCATTTTCTCACATGGTTTCAACATTCCACATTTTGGGTAAGTGCTAGAACCTCCTGGACTTTTCCCTCTTAGTGTTTCAGATTTGTCTTCTCTCGGTCTTGTTCAAATTTGTCAGTTTGGTACTTGCATATTTTATGGGGGGAGGAACCTAGGAAAACTTTTCTTAGCCCCTCCTTTCAAATTGTTTTCTATGCCTCTTTTGGGGTTTTTCATCTTGATAATCTAGTGCAGTTGTCTTTGACTATACTAATTTGTTGGTTATCTATACATGGCGACCCGATATGTGGGATGTTTATGGATTTTTTTTGGCTTGAATGTGAATATGTTTCCCTGGTGAATTTCATAATTTCTATAGAAAGCCTATCTTCTCGCCTTGAAGAAATGGTTTGGAATTGGTGGCTCTATTTCATCATAGTTCTTCTCATCCTCCATAAGAGTGCATTGGGTCCTTCTTTGGAAAAACTAGTTTTCGTAGTTTTTTGTAGGAAACACGGTTCTCTTTCTTGGTTCTGGAACATCATGGATTTACGAGACCATGGAGGTATCCATAATGATTTGAAGAGATGTGAAGAGATGTGAAGAGATATTACAAAGTAATGGAATCTCACTTAGAAATTTCTCATAAATTCTCCACAATTTGGAAAGGAAACAATCAAAACAATATAATAAGATATTGATCATTCTAGAAACACATGAGAAAAACATCTCATAAATTGAAATGGGTTATTATAAGATAAAGGGCTATGTTTAGTACACAAGTGAAGATTACACCTTAGACTCCACGACTCAATAGACTGCATGTCAAACATAAGAGAAAGATAATGAAGGAGATTTTGGACAACAACTCAAGGAACCAAAAGAAAAAGACAAATCTACTATCCATCCGGAGGCAAATTTGCGCTAAAAAATCTCTTAAATGTTCTATAAATCCATATGTATTTTGAATGTATTTTATGGGATTTATGCATGTCATGTTGGTATCTATGTAGCTACAATAAGAATATGAATAAAAGGGTTGGATGATAGGGGGAACCTAATGATTCCAGTGGAAGTTTTTTTGAAACAACAAACCTTTATTCTCTATAACATTTTTCCATTTTTTGCCACATTTTAATACAAATATTCTCAAGTCCTAATTAAAAAAACAAACAAACATATGATTGCATCAACAATCACTAGCCATAAACTATGCACACTTAGATAACATAATTATGCATAATCACCAAGGCATATAGTACAATCACCCTCAACCTCTCACAACAACTCTAATGCTAAGGAAATTGGTTAGGAATCAATGACAACTTCCTCAAAGTGAACTCAAGATTCCCATGTATAGATTGTAGATTCCCAAATTAGTTACACGCATCAATAATTATCGCAAACCACTAATTATGTACCAAGTCAATATCAACTATGATATGTTGGGCATAGATTGGTCATGCATGCATATAAATTAGTGAATACTTGCATGGGGTGCAAAAAATACATGTACATACATGACAAGGAATCTCCTCCAAGAAAAAATATCTTATGCAATCCGTACAAAAGCCCTGTGATTTCTTACCAAAATTTTATGCACCATTAGCACAATACCTCAAAATAATGGAGCCAACAAGCCTTAACCATGAAAGTTGACTCACCCTCAAGCAAATCAAGAATTATGTCCCTTAAATAATGGATCCAACTCATGCACAACCTTTATTTCTTCATCCTTGAAGATTGAGAACTCATTCACTACTTCTACCCACTTCGTATCCAACACATCCAAATGTACCATGCATCAATGAGCTTGTACCATGTTAGTCTCACTCTCCTTGGGCTTGTCTTTTAATATTGAGCTCCATTCATCCTCAACATACCATTAATCATTCATGCAATAGGTGATACTTTTATCAAGTCTTAGTTTATATCTGTTACAAAGTTTCACATGCCTTAAAATTTTGTAATGCATCTAATCAATATAAGCATGCAAGGGTCTGATAATGCCATGGCCTTACTTTTAATATAATCTTAGCATAGCCTAAGCTCTTTACTGGACCATTTGCACTCGTTTGTAATATTAGGCCAATTTTAGAGCTTATTTCACACTTGATAATTGTGTTTTACATAAAAAAAAATAAAAAAAAAATAAAAAAAATAAAAAAAAACTACTTGTTTCCTATCTTGCACAACCCTCTTAAACATTTGCTCTTACTCTTGAATCAATTGTTGATCCCTTGAGGTCTTAGTTAAAAAAAATCACTCGACTTTTGTACTTAGCTCTTTGTTCCTCTTAACAATGTGATCAAACACACTCTGCATATTTTCTAAAGTATCCACTAGTTGGTTAGCCCTAGTCATGATTTGCATGTATTGGCATTCCTCACCCATGGGGATCTAGAACCATTCTAAACATTTGTTTAGTAGTTTAGTCTTCGTAGCTAGATGGTCATGCTAACTTACAACCGTGACATACTCTTTATGTAAGTATTTGCAGCTTTCTTCTAATCTATATAGGCACACTTCTATCTTTATGTTCCTAAAATCCCATCTAACCATAACACTCGTATTATCCATATGAACAAAGTCTTGTACTAGATTGCATTGAACTTCCCACATTGCGTTAATGTATCGCTCTCTACAAAAACCAAGGCTTGCATTGGAAATTGGAACAAGAAAAGTTACTTTGAAACATTGTGTATAGAGATTCATAACATAATGTTATAGCATCAATTGCCACCATTGAAGGATTGATGACTTTGTTGGCCTAGTCCCTATCCTACTTGCAGACAACATTTCCCCATACCTCCTCTCGATTATCTAAAAAAAAAAAAAATTGGAACTTGTACACGCCCTAACAATTATACAACAAGCGCATACGCGGGTTTCTCAAAGGAAAGTCGTGCACATGTCATTAAATGCTAAAATTTTTTTTTTGCATAATTGCAAGTTGAGATACGAGTTTTCTTATTTTCCTAACTCCTTTTACCTGTATGCAACCGTCTCTCACTCTTGGAAATGATTTAAATGGAGAATCACCCATAAGGAGAAAGGTAATGAATGAGAAAGCAAATTCATGTTGGATGGATCCCACTACATTTGCAAGCCCCTCAATTTTCCTTGTTATTCTAGTCCTCGGACCTAGAAACCCTTGTTTCCAACCCTTTCTGTGCACTTCATGATATGATCAAGAGATCTTCTTGGATTCTCTTTGGATCTGTCAATGCATTAGAGTCAAAGGATTGTGGCATATGCAATAGCGTGGGTGGAGGGACCTAGTGTCCATTCAAGGAGCAGTGTCACGACAGAGAAGGTAACAACTACACCTCAAATTGTATTTTTTAATAATAAAGATGCTCATTCCTTCGATTCACGGTGTTCTTAATGTGTAATTCATTGTTTTTTAATACTTATTTGTTTACAACACTAATACATGCAAATCTTTCTATATTTGATCAAATTGACTAGAGTTAGATATCATAATAACTATGTAGTTATCAAAATAACTACATTCTCTTGTAGTCTCGTGTGTGCAAGTCTTGCAGGTTCAGAAAGGAGCGACCGAGAAGGAGCAAAAGAACTTTAGGTTTTGGATCTACATCAACCATTGGACCTCGAGTAAGTTCTTCTTTTTGTCTTTCCCAATTTTTTTATTTTTTTTTATCAAAGTCGTTATAGAGTTCTTTGTTTTGCTTTTCTTGGAATTTGTTGATCTTTACACGATCATTGATCTATTATGGTTTGCCCACAACCATAGGAAATTTCCCCACAACAGAACTAACGACCATACTGGGGATTATGTCTCTTTTGTGGGTTAGTATAGGGTGCTTGCATATGTTTTCTTTGGTTTTCTTAATTGCTTCTTCAATTTATTGTTAAGTTCAATTTTTTAGAAACCTAGGCCCTTGTTTTCAGTCCTTAATTCCAATCTTTTTCTTGCTTATTCTTGAAATTTTGTGTATTGTACGTGTTGTTCTTCAATAACAAACTCATACATACACGGTTTTTAAGAGGAAGTAGTGCGTACATGCGCTCTTTTCCTTGGTGAAAGGAGTGTACATGTCCTGTAAAGAGGATTTTTTCATTTTTTCTTGGTCAAGGTCTTGTCTTGGTCTTTGAGGGTCCTCCTGGGCTTTCTTGGTTTTTGTATGTGTCCTTTGCAGTTTCGAAAGTTGGTCTTGGTTGTGAGCCTATTTTAAATTTTTTTTCTCTTTGTTTTCCATTGTTTTGGATTTCTTTCTATTTCTATTGTTGCATTTAGTACCCTAGCTTTCTTTATTAGACTTTTGACCTAAGTTTTTTTCAAGTTTTTCTCGGGTTTTTAGGGTATATATGCTCTTTCTTGGGTACTTAGGGTATACATATGCTTCTTATTGAAGTGAAAAGCACGTACATATGCTTCTTATTAAAGTGAAAAGCATGTACATATGCTTCTTATTAAAGTGAAAAGCATGTACATACATTCTTATTCAAGAGAAAAGTGCACCCATATGTGCCTTGAAAGAGGCAAAAGCACATACAACTCTATAAGGGTTTTTTGGAAGTTTGGGTTATCTACGCACTCTGTAGAAGGATAAGGCGCATACATATGCTCCCTATAGAAGGAAAATTCGTGTACATAAGCTCATATATGCTATTAGTGGAGAAAGGGGCATATACCTCCTAAAAAGTATTTTTTGGCTTGTTTTCGAGCCTCTTTTAGCCTTGTTTTTGGATTTTTTTTGGGAGTTTATTCCTGAAACTTCTTGTGGGCTATATATAGTTTGTTAATCCCTAAAATTGAAAAGAAAAAAAGTTTTTTTAATCCTTATTTGGTTTTTTTTTTTCCTTGGATTGCATAACTATAAGACTACTCTTGTTCTTAGGGTCTCAGTTTCGTGGTCATTGTTGTGGTCATCCTTGAAACCTAAGTTTGTATCTAAGTTCTATACTTTTATTTTGTGCTTTGCTTTGATTTTTAAAACATAAAAAATAGAAGAAAAATCTTTTAGCATCTTTTGTTAATTTTTGCTTTAGTAGAAAGAAAGAAAAAAATGAAAAAACCTAGTTTGTTGTTAGTTAGGTCTCTTTCTTTCTATTACATTGTTTTGCTTCATATTTGAAAAAGAAAAAGATATTAGCATAGGATTTTTTTTTCTCATATTGAAAATCATTTCAAAAGGAAAAAGAACAAAGAGCATCCTTCTTGTTTGCTTCTTTTACTTTTCTTGCAATTTAGGACACAGTTGCCTTTTTCATTTTGCATAAGAAAGAGAAAAGATTGCATTTCAAGGTTTGAAATATTGTTCATGCATTTTTTGCTTTCTTGAAACTCTTTTTCATTGTAGAATTAGTGTAAATATTTCTTTACTAGTGTTCATATAAGTTTCATTTTGCAAGAGTCTTAAACAACATCAGTTGCACTTCCATGCCCTCTAAGTAAAGAACAATCGCTAAAAATGAACAGTAACTTTAAAATTTACTAGACTTTGTTTCTAGGGTTCATAAACAAGTTTAGGATTAGGGCCTTGGATTAGGCTAGAGAGTAAACTCTCCAAGGCCATTGAAAAAACATTGGATTCTAAGTTAGGGAGAGTAAAATCCAATTGTCATATAAGTATAGTTGGGAGCCTCCTCTAAAACATGAGTTAAAAACGAAGTCGTGTGAGGAAGAGTCGAGGAGATAACCCCTCTGAGGCTTGAACAAGCATTGCAAAGAGATCGTATACATTGGTTTTGCTAGTACCCATACCTCCTTGAGAGGTGGTGCTTCCGGAGCTTCAAGATTTGTTACTCTTCCCATACGTCTGATCCTGATTGTCGATTATACCCCCCAGATGCTTACTACAAGTTGGTACCCTTAGTTTATTTTCCTAGGTTTCTTAGAGGTGACTACAGGGGGTTTCTTGTGGTACCTGGGGAAGACATCGTATCATGCTATCAGAACCCCTAGAGGGTGCCCCATGAAATGAGGGCACTTGCACTAGGAAGGGTTGGTTAGTGGAGGTTAGAGTAAATTCTTCTCACTCCTTCGTTCATTGGTCACGAGACTTGATCAACCCGTATCGCAGAAGTTCCCTTTCCACTTTTTCATTGCTTTAGACTCAAGACCTTATCCACCTAGGATGAAGTTTTGAACAAGTTGTTTGTTTTTTATGTTTCTCTTTGGACTTTTTAATGGAGTGATTCTTTGTATAGTTGGCCTTAGGTTGTGTATGTATCGCCACTTTTGGATCGTTGATTCAAAGTGGTCGACCAAACACTTCTCTAGTTGGGAAGGACCACTGGTATTTCTATTGAAATCATGGAGTCTCCTCCTAGAAGATGTAGGTTTTCATACCATTGGTTCAAAAAATTCAATGTGTGAGACTTTTTCGGATGTGAACAATCTCGCAAGGGATGAAACTTTGCATAAGAATGTCATGGCCAAAGTTCTTGGAGATACCAATCAAGGGACCCCTTCCCAAGGTAATTATTGTGCTTTTCCATTCTTTAGAAACATTGGTGCCCCCTTGATGGCCACTTTGAACATTCATGGGTTGAATATAGGACTATTGGTTCAGTTGTGGACCACTCCAAATTTACCAAATGATCTTTATGCTTCTCATATAACCACCTTATGTCATGGGCATTGAATGGATGTTGATCATTTACCTTCTTCATTTTTGAAGTCTACTCCTCCTCCTTCTCCCTCGTCTGGTGAAAGTTTGGCTACTAGTAACTAGAAGTCTAAAAGGAAGAGGAAGAGTAAGAAGAATAAATCACCAATCTTTGTGATTCATGTTGGAGACCGACAACCAACCTCTGTGAGTCATGTTGGGGGTAAAATTTTAGTCACTACAAGTCATACTGGCATTTGTTCTTCAGTCTCTGCGACTCATGCTAAAGGAAAAAGTCCAGACACCACCAATCATACTGGATATATTTCAACAACCTCCACGAGTCATGTTGAAGACATGCAACCAACTGCTTCAAGTCATGCTGGGAGTGTGAAGCCAACCTCTGTGAAACATGTTGGAGACCAATTACCAGCCTCTGCAAGTCATGTTGGGAGAGTAAGTCCAATCACTGCAAGTCATACTAGTATCATATCAACAACCTTTACGAGTCATGTTGGATACCAACACCTAGCCTTTGCAAGTCATGTTGAATGCACGATTCTAATCATTGTTAGTCATTTTGGACAAATGTCACCAAGCTCTACAAGTCATGTTGGAAACCAGCTACTTTCCTCTGCAAGTCGTGATGGGAGCATGTCACTGACCATTGCAAGTCATGATTGGGGGATTGATATTGTTGAGAAACCTAGATGAATAGGACGTAAGCCCAAGTTACCTTGTAAGATTTGCAAAGGTTGTAAGCTTTGCAAGGGAGATCACCTTACTCAACTATGCCATGTTATTCTCCTGGTACGAAGAGTGTGGTCCTTGTCTGAAGGCCCTTCTAGTTATAAGTCATCTTTGGTTTCCCAACAACCTTTTCAGTCATTAGTTGATGAAGTGGTCATGCCAATGCAATATTTGGTTAATCCCACTCTTATTTTGGAGGGTGATGCATCTCTTGACCATGTTGTCTTGCAACCTATTCAACTAGTGGTATAGAAAGTGGTCACACCAATGCAATATTTGGTTGATGCCACTCTTCTCTTGGAGAGTGACGAGACAACCAAAGTGATCACTCCAATGCAATCTTCGGTCGATCCCACTCTTGTTTTTGGGAGTGATGCATCTTTCAACTACATCTTTAGCACTTCCAGTTTAGTACCTTCTTAACAAGGGGGCATTCCACTTTCATTGAGTACGCTCCCTCTAAGTCCTAGGATGGTTTCCTTTGATTGTAATGATCTTGTTGAGCCTTCCCTTCCTTCTTTTGCACCCTTCCAAATAATGGTTAAATCTAATTCAAAATGCATTTACCGATATATTGTAGATGAAGGAGCCTCCACAAGTATTTTATCCTCCTCGACTTGGCAAGATTTGGGTTCTCCCACACTTGTGTCAGCTACCAGTGAGTTTCTAACTTTTGACAAAATACCAAGTGAATATTTGGGGATTCTTCCTCGGTTTCTTATCACGTTACGTAGAAAGATTGTCCTGGTCGATCTGTTATTGGTACTAGGCCCTTTAGATTTCAATATGCTTCTTGGGTATGATTGTGTATATGCTATGAATGTTGTGGTGTCTACACTCTTTCGCGTGATGCGTTTTCCTCACATTGAAATAATTGTCACTGTTGATTAGCTGGCATTTGGTAATCACCATCCTAGTTCGGATTTAACTCAGGTTTCTTCTTTGTATGTTCCCAGTGTTCAAGTAGAATCTTCCCCACCATGGCTGACTTATGTGGTGTCATATCCTTGGCATTCAGTTGCTGCTGAGAAGGAGCCTTTACAATCATGTTTTCCTTCTAGAGACAAGGTCTCAGCAATTGATCAGGTGTTGTATCCAATGGGGGCATGTGAGTCTTTGCTTTCTCCATTTGGCCCCAGTAATCCGGTACTTCCTCTCGAGTCTGGTATTATTGTTTGTGAGACCTCGAGCCTTGGTATTGATGAGTCTTCGAGTCCCAATTTATTGGATGTTGAATTACCTTCAAATGAGGCTATCCTTGGAGCAATGATTATAGATTTTCAACCTCTTCTTGAATTGGAAACTTTACAAGTTGTTTATTGAAGAAGCCCTTGGCTTGAGCCTAGAAATGGCATCTACCTAGAGAAGTACAATGCATAAGTTACAGGGTTATGTGGTGCTTTGTACATATTGTACTTTTAGGGTTTGTTGTTTTCAAGTTATGTATTCCATAACACATGTTATTATCAGAGGTTTCTATTTTGGATTTGCTAACTTCTAGGTGAGTGTTTTTGGTCTTATATAAGGGACTTTGCAGACAATTTTATTTAGTACCTTTTCATCATGTCGATCCATTATGATAGGTAATGATCTCGAAACTGGCATATAAGTTAGATTTTTCCCTCCTTGCATTTTTGCATTATCCATTTCCTCGTTCATTTTTCCTTTGGATCAACCCCATTGAGTCATGTCATGGAACCTTCTTTGTTGTTTAGAAGTGTTGTAGTTCACATGGTAGAGCCTACCATTCATGGGTGCCCTAATTAGAAACTTGTTCGTAGTTTGGTGCCCATGCTGAAGTACTTTCATAGGCTAGGGAGACCTATCTAGTCCAGCCATGACTTTGCGTTGAAGCCTCATATTCTTCTCAATATTATTCTATCTATTTACTCATGGGGCTCCCATACTTTTGTGTTCAAGTTGTAACTACATTGCATACTTACCATTGTGTTTTTTAGCCTAATGTCGTCTTTAGCTTACTATTGCTTAACCATTTGCTTATGCATTCTCATCAATTGCTAGCCTTGCAATATTTGCCTTTGTAATTTGACACTTGTATTCTAGGAGGAAACATTCCCCTGAGTGTCCATATCCTACACGCGTTAACTTGTTCACGACACTCATTTCTTCCATGTATTTTAACATTCTTTTATTCTTTTTCAAGATTTCCAATATGAAAAAGACAAAAAAAAAATCAAATAATAAAAAAAGAGTGTGGGAATGAGTCTTCTTTTTAGTTAAAGGTAGAAGTCAAGTCACCTTTGAACAAAGCATGAAATTCTTGTTGGACAACTGAGAGGGGCGGGGGGTGAATCAGTTGTTACCGTGCTTAAACAATTATGCTTCTTTCAAACTCTTTACAGAAACACCGAATGATGATCACATTAATGCAGGCAAATAAACAATGGAACATTCAGCATCAGTCACATATAAGAGAAACACAGAGACAGATATTTCCCGAGGAAACCCATGCAAGGGAAAAACCTCTTTTTCTTTATATGATAAGTAATAGTTACACTCTTTACAGTATCATACATGAGCACCAACTCATAATGAGGCTACAACCTCAGTTTTGC